>JAAVTI010000111.1:0-13861 GCA_011947335.1 Phytophthora constricta | reverse complement strand
AAGGCCACGCAATCGACTCAATCGACCCACATGTCGCGGCTTCAGCACGGCCTCTACGAGCCTCTGCACCCCGCGGCGGCCGCTCTCACGCACTTCGCCGTCCGGTCCGCAAATTTACAGACCCTCACCGCGCCATTCCGACTCATTTTAGCCGACATCAGATTGTAGAGGTGTCGACGTTTGTCACGACCGCAACGCCGTCTCGAAAGACACTGACCAGCGCGTAGCTATGGGAGGCTTGCTGAGACGCTCCGTCCCCCGCGACAACGCGAAGAACGAGTAAAACAACGACGAGAACAAAACGAGACAAAAAGAAAGGGGCCTGCCGGAGATCGAATCCGGGACCTCTCGCACCCTAAGCGAGAATCATACCACTAGACCACAAGGCCACGCAATCGACTCAATCGACCCACATGTCGCGGCTTCAGCACGGCCTCTACGAGCCTCTGCACCCCGCGGCGGCCACCCTCACGCACTTCGCCGTCCGGTCCGCAAATTACAGACCCTCACCGCGCCATTCCGACTCATTTTAGCCGACATCAGATTGTAGAGGTGTCGACGTTTGTCACGACCGCAACGCCGTCTCGAAAGACACTCCGACCAGCGCGTAGCTATGGGAGGCTTGCTGAGACGCCTGTCCACCCGCGACAACGCGAAGAACGAGTAAAACAACGACGAGAACAAAACGGCGAGACAAAGAGCAGGGCCTTGCCGGAGATCGAATCCGGGACCTCTCGCACCCTAAGCGAGAATCATACCACTAGACCACAAGGCCACGCAATCGACTCAATCGACCCACATGTCGCGGCTTCAGCACGGCCTCTACGAGCCTCTGCACCCCGCGGCGGCCACCCTCACGCACTTCGCCGTCCGGTCCGCAAATTTACAGACCCTCACCGCGCCATTCCGACTCATTTTGGCCGACATCAGATTGTAGAGGTGTCGACGTTTGTCACGACCGCAACGCCGTCTCGAAAGACACTCCGACCAGCGCGTAGCTATGGGAGGCTTGCTGAGACGCTCGTCCACCCGCGACAACGCGAAGAACGAGTAAAACAACGACGAGAACAAAACGGCGAGACAAAAGAGCAGGGCCTTGCCGGAGATCGAATCCGGGACCTCTCGCACCCTAAGCGAGAATCATACCACTAGACCACAAGGCCACGCAATCGACTCAATCGACCCACATGTCGCGGCTTCAGCACGGCCTCTACGAGCCTCTGCACCCCGCGGCGGCCACCCACGCACTTCGCCGTCCGGTCCGCAAATTTACAGACCCTCACCGCGCCATTCCGACTCATTTTGGCCGACATCAGATTGTAGAGGTGTCGACGTTTGTCACGACCGCAACGCCGTCTCGAAAGACACTCCGACCAGCGCGTAGCTATGGGAGGCTTGCTGAGACGCTCGTCCCCCGCGACAACGCGAAGAACGAGTAAAACAACGACGAGAACAAAACGGCGAGACAAAAGAGCAGGGCCTTGCCGGAGATCGAATCCGGGACCTCTCGCACCCTGGCGAGAATCATACCACTAGACCACAAGGCCACGCAATCGACTCAATCGACCCACATGTCGCGGCTTCAGCACGGCCTCTACGAGCCTCTGCACCCCGCGGCGGCCACCCTCACGCACTTCGCCGTCCGGTCCGCAAATTTACAGACCCTCACCGCGCCATTCCGACTCATTTTGGCCGACATCAGATTGTAGAGGTGTCGACGTTTGTCACGACCGCAACGCCGTCTCGAAAGACACTCCGACCAGCGCGTAGCTATGGGAGGCTTGCTGAGACGCCTGTCCTCCCGCGACAACGCGAAGAACGAGTAAAACAACGACGAGAACAAAACGGCGAGACAAAAGAGCAGGGCCTTGCCGGAGATCGAATCCGGGACCTCTCGCACCCTAAGCGAGAATCATACCACTAGACCACAAGGCCACGCAATCGACTCAATCGACCCACATGTCGCGGCTTCAGCACGGCTCTACGAGCCTCTGCACCCGCGGCGGCCACCCTCACGCACTTCGCCGTCCGGTCCGCAAATTTACAGACCCTCACCGCGCCATTCCGACTCATTTTGGCCGACATCAGATTGTAGAGGTGTCGACGTTTGTCACGACCGCAACGCCGTCTCGAAAGACACTCCGACCAGCGCGTAGCTATGGGAGGCTTGCTGAGACGCCTGTCCACCCGCGACAACGCGAAGAACGAGTAAAACAACGACGAGAACAAAACGGCGAGACAAAAGAGCAGGGCCTTGCCGGAGATCGAATCCGGGACCTCTCGCACCCTAAGCGAGAATCATACCACTAGACCACAAGGCCACGCAATCGACTCAATCGACCCACATGTCGCGGCTTCAGCACGGCCTCTACGAGCCTCTGCACCCGCGGCGGCCACCCTCACGCACTTCGCCGTCCGGTCCGCAAATTTACAGACCCTCACCGCGCCATTCCGACTCATTTTGGCCGACATCAGATTGTAGAGGTGTCGACGTTTGTCACGACCGCAACGCCGTCTCGAAAGACACTCCGACCAGCGCGTAGCTATGGGAGGCTTGCTGAACGCCTGTCCCCCGCGACAACGCGAAGAACGAGTAAAACAACGACGAGAACAAAACGGCGAGACAAAAGAGCAGGGCCTTGCCGGAGATCGAATCCGGGACCTCTCGCACCCTAAGCGAGAATCATACCACTAGACCACAAGGCCACGCAATCGACTCAATCGACCCACATGTCGCGGCTTCAGCACGGCCTCTACGAGCCTCTGCACCCCGCGGCGGCCACCCTCACGCACTTCGCCGTCCGGTCCGCAAATTTACAGACCTCACCGCGCCATTCCGACTCATTTTGGCCGACATCAGATTGTAGAGGTGTCGACGTTTGTCACGACCGCAACGCCGTCTCGAAAGACACTCCGACCAGCGCGTAGCTATGGGAGGCTTGCTGAGACGCCTGTCACCCGCGACAACGCGAAGAACGAGTAAAACAACGACGAGAACAAAACGGCGAGACAAAAGAGCAGGGCCTTGCCGGAGATCGAATCCGGGACCTCTCGCACCCTAAGCGAGAATCATACCACCAGACCACAAGGCCACGCAATCGACTCAATCGACCCACATGTCGCGGCTTCAGCACGGCCTCTACGAGCCTCTGCACCGCGGCGGCCACCCTCACGCACTTCGCCGTCCGGTCCGCAAATTTACAGACCCTCACCGCGCCATTCCGACTCATTTTGGCCGACATCAGATTGTAGAGGTGTCGACGTTTGTCACGACCGCAACGCCGTCTCGAAAGACACTCCGACCAGCGCGTAGCTATGGGAGGCTGGAGACGCCTGTCCACCCGCGACAACGCGAAGAACGAGAAAGTAAACAACGACGAGAACAAAACGGCGAGACAAAAGAGCAGGGCCTTGCCGGAGATCGAATCCGGGACCTCTCGCACCCTAAGCGAGAATCATACCACTAGACCACAAGGCCACGCAATCGACTCAATCGACCCACATGTCGCGGCTTCAGCACGGCCTCTACGAGCCTCTGCACCCCGCGGCGGCCACCCTCACGCACTTCGCCGTCCGGTCCGCAAATTTACAGACCTCACCGCGCCATTCCGACTCATTTTGGTCGACATCAGATTGTAGAGGTGTCGACGTTTGTCACGACCGCAACGCCGTCTCGAAAGACACTCCGACCAGCGCGTAGCTATGGGAGGCTTGCTGAGACGCCTGTCCACCGCGACAACGCGAAGAACGAGTAAAACAACGACGAGAACAAAACGGCGAGACAAAAGAGCAGGGCCTTGCCGGAGATCGAATCCGGGACCTCTCGCACCCTAAGCGAGAATCATACCACTAGACCACAAGGCCACGCAATCGACTCAATCGACCCACATGTCGCGGCTTCAGCACGGCCTCTACGAGCCTCTGCACCCCGCGGCGGCCACCCTCACGCACTTCGCCGTCCGGTCCGCAAATTTACAGACCCTCACCGCGCCATTCCGACTCATTTTGGCCGACATCAGATTGTAGAGGTGTCGACGTTTGTCACGACCGCAACGCCGTCTCGAAAGACACTGACCAGCGCGTAGCTATGGGAGGCTTGCTGAGACGCCTGTCCACCCGCGACAACGCGAAGAACGAGTAAAACAACGACGAGAACAAAACGGCGAGACAAAAGAGCAGGGCCTTGCCGGAGATCGAATCCGGGACCTCTCGCACCCTAAGCGAGAATCATACCACTAGACCACAAGGCCACGCAATCGACTCAATCGACCCACATGTCGCGGCTTCAGCACGGCCTCTACGAGCCTCTGCACCCGCGGCGGCCACCACGCACTTCGCCGTCCGGTCCGCAAATTTACAGACCCTCACCGCGCCATTCCGACTCATTTTGGCCGACATCAGATTGTAGAGGTGTCGACGTTTGTCACGACCGCAACGCCGTCTCGAAAGACACTCCGACCAGCGCGTAGCTATGGGAGGCTTGCTGAGACGCCTGTCCACCCGCGACAACGCGAAGAACGAGTAAAACAACGACGAGAACAAAACGGCGAGACAAAAGAGCAGGGCCTTGCCGGAGATCGAATCCGGGACCTCTCGCACCCTAAGCGAGAATCATACCACTAGACCACAAGGCCACGCAATCGACTCAATCGACCCACATGTCGCGGCTTCAGCACGGCCTCTACGAGCCTCTGCACCCGCGGCGGCCACCCTCACGCACTTCGCCGTCCGGTCCGCAAATTTACAGACCCTCACCGCGCCATTCCGACTCATTTTGGCCGACATCAGATTGTAGAGGTGTCGACGTTTGTCACGACCGCAACGCCGTCTCGAAAGACACTCCGACCAGCGCGTAGCTATGGGAGGCTTGCTGAGACGCCTGTCCCCCGCGACAACGCGAAGAACGAGTAAAACAACGACGAGAACAAAACGGCGAGACAAAAGAGCAGGGCCTTGCCGGAGATCGAATCCGGGACCTCTCGCACCCTAAGCGAGAATCATACCACTAGACCACAAGGCCACGCAATCGACTCAATCGACCCACATGTCGCGGCTTCAGCACGGCCTCTACGAGCCTCTGCACCCGCGGCGGCCACCCTCACGCACTTCGCCGTCCGGTCCGCAAATTTACAGACCCTCACCGCGCCATTCCGACTCATTTTGGCCGACATCAGATTGTAGAGGTGTCGACGTTTGTCATGACCGCAACGCCGTCTCGAAAGACACTCCGACCAGCGCGTAGCTATGGGAGGCTTGCTGAGACGCCTGTCCCCCGCGACAACGCGAAGAACGAGTAAAACAACGACGAGAACAAAACGGCGAGACAAAAGAGCAGGGCCTTGCCGGAGATCGAATCCGGGACCTCTCGCACCCTAAGCGAGAATCATACCACTAGACCACAAGGCCACGCAATCGACTCAATCGACCCACATGTCGCGGCTTCAGCACGGCCTCTACGAGCCTCTGCACCCCGCGGCGGCCACCCTCACGCACTTCGCCGTCCGGTCCGCAAATTTACAGACCCTCACCGCGCCATTCCGACTCATTTTGGCCGACATCAGATTGTAGAGGTGTCGACGTTTGTCACGACCGCAACGCCGTCTCGAAAGACACTCCGACCAGCGCGTAGCTATGGGAGGCTTGCTGAACGCCTGTCCCCCGCGACAACGCGAAGAACGAGTAAAACAACGACGAGAACAAAACGGCGAGACAAAGAGCAGGGCCTTGCCGGAGATCGAATCCGGGACCTCTCGCACCCTAAGCGAGAATCATACCACTAGACCACAAGGCCACGCAATCGACTCAATCGACCCACATGTCGCGGCTTCAGCACGGCCTCTACGAGCCTCTGCACCCCGCGGCGGCCACCCTCACGCACTTCGCCGTCCGGTCCGCAAATTTACAGACCCTCACCGCGCCATTCCGACTCATTTTGGCCGACATCAGATTGTAGAGGTGTCGACGTTTGTCACGACCGCAACGCCGTCTCGAAAGACACTCCGACCAGCGCGTAGCTATGGGAGGCTTGCTGAGACGCCTGTCCCCCGCGACAACGCGAAGAACGAGTAAAACAACGACGAGAACAAAACGGCGAGACAAAAGAGCAGGGCCTTGCCGGAGATCGAATCCGGGACCTCTCGCACCCTAAGCGAGAATCATACCACTAGACCACAAGGCCACGCAATCGACTCAATCGACCCACATGTCGCGGCTTCAGCACGGCCTCTACGAGCCTCTGCACCCCGCGGCGGCCACCCTCACGCACTTCGCCGTCCGGTCCGCAAATTTACAGACCCTCACCGCGCCATTCCGACTCATTTTGGCCGACATCAGATTGTAGAGGTGTCGACGTTTGTCACGACCGCAACGCCGTCTCGAAAGACACTCCGACCAGCGCGTAGCTATGGGAGGCTTGCTGAGACGCCTGTCCCCCGCGACAACGCGAAGAACGAGTAAAACAACGACGAGAACAAAACGGCGAGACAAAAGAGCAGGGCCTTGCCGGAGATCGAATCCGGGACCTCTCGCACCCTAAGCGAGAATCATACCACTAGACCACAAGGCCACGCAATCGACTCAATCGACCCACATGTCGCGGCTTCAGCACGGCCTCTACGAGCCTCTGCACCCCGCGGCGGCCACCCTCACGCACTTCGCCGTCCGGTCCGCAAATTACAGACCCTCACCGCGCCATTCCGACTCATTTTGGCCGACATCAGATTGTAGAGGTGTCGACGTTTGTCACGACCGCAACGCCGTCTCGAAAGACACTCCGACCAGCGCGTAGCTATGGGAGGCTTGCTGAGACGCCTGTCCCCCGCGACAACGCGAAGAACGAGTAAAACAACGACGAGAACAAAACGGCGAGACAAAAGAGCAGGGCCTTGCCGGAGATCGAATCCGGGACCTCTCGCACCCTAAGCGAGAATCATACCACTAGACCACAAGGCCACGCAATCGACTCAATCGACCCACATGTCGCGGCTTCAGCACGGCCTCTACGAGCCTCTGCACCCGCGGCGGCCACCCTCACGCACTTCGCCGTCCGGTCCGCAAATTTACAGACCCTCACCGCGCCATTCCGACTCATTTTGGCCGACATCAGATTGTAGAGGTGTCGACGTTTGTCACGACCGCAACGCCGTCTCGAAAGACACTCCGACCAGCGCGTAGCTATGGGAGGCTTGCTGAGACGCCTGTCCACCCGCGACAACGCGAAGAACGAGTAAAACAACGACGAGAACAAAACGGCGAGACAAAAGAGCAGGGCCTTGCCGGAGATCGAATCCGGGACCTCTCGCACCCTAAGCGAGAATCATACCACTAGACCACAAGGCCACGCAATCGACTCAATCGACCCACATGTCGCGGCTTCAGCACGGCCTCTACGAGCCTCTGCACCCCGCGGCGGCCACCCTCACGCACTTCGCCGTCCGGTCCGCAAATTTACAGACCCTCACCGCGCCATTCCGACTCATTTTGGCCGACATCAGATTGTAGAGGTGTCGACGTTTGTCACGACCGCAACGCCGTCTCGAAAGACACTCCGACCAGCGCGTAGCTATGGGAGGCTTGCTGAGACGCCTGTCCACCCGCGACAACGCGAAGAACGAGTAAAACAACGACGAGAACAAAACGGCGAGACAAAAGAGCAGGGCCTTGCCGGAGATCGAATCCGGGACCTCTCGCACCCTAAGCGAGAATCATACCACTAGACCACAAGGCCACGCAATCGACTCAATCGACCCACATGTCGCGGCTTCAGCACGGCCTCTACGAGCCTCTGCACCCCGCGGCGGCCACCCTCACGCACTTCGCCGTCCGGTCCGCAAATTTACAGACCCTCACCGCGCCATTCCGACTCATTTTGGCCGACATCAGATTGTAGAGGTGTCGACGTTTGTCACGACCGCAACGCCGTCTCGAAAGACACTCCGACCAGCGCGTAGCTATGGGAGGCTTGCTGAGACGCCTGTCCACCCGCGACAACGCGAAGAACGAGTAAAACAACGACGAGAACAAAACGGCGAGACAAAAGAGCAGGGCCTTGCCGGAGATCGAATCCGGGACCTCTCGCACCCTAAGCGAGAATCATACCACTAGACCACAAGGCCACGCAATCGACTCAATCGACCCACATGTCGCGGCTTCAGCACGGCCTCTACGAGCCTCTGCACCCCGCGGCGGCCACCCTCACGCACTTCGCCGTCCGGTCCGCAAATTACAGACCCTCACCGCGCCATTCCGACTCATTTTGGCCGACATCAGATTGTAGAGGTGTCGACGTTTGTCACGACCGCAACGCCGTCTCGAAAGACACTCCGACCAGCGCGTAGCTATGGGAGGCTTGCTGAGACGCCTGTCCCCCGCGACAACGCGAAGAACGAGTAAAACAACGACGAGAACAAAACGGCGAGACAAAAGAGCAGGGCCTTGCCGGAGATCGAATCCGGGACCTCTCGCACCCTAAGCGAGAATCATACCACTAGACCACAAGGCCACGCAATCGACTCAATCGACCCACATGTCGCGGCTTCAGCACGGCCTCTACGAGCCTCTGCACCCCGCGGCGGCCACCCTCACGCACTTCGCCGTCCGGTCCGCAAATTTACAGACCCTCACCGCGCCATTCCGACTCATTTTGGCCGACATCAGATTGTAGAGGTGTCGACGTTTGTCACGACCGCAACGCCGTCTCGAAAGACACTCCGACCAGCGCGTAGCTATGGGAGGCTTGCTGAGACGCCTGTCCCCCGCGACAACGCGAAGAACGAGTAAAACAACGACGAGAACAAAACGGCGAGACAAAAGAGCAGGGCCTTGCCGGAGATCGAATCCGGGACCTCTCGCACCCTAAGCGAGAATCATACCACTAGACCACAAGGCCACGCAATCGACTCAATCGACCCACATGTCGCGGCTTCAGCACGGCCTCTACGAGCCTCTGCACCCCGCGGCGGCCACCCTCACGCACTTCGCCGTCCGGTCCGCAAATTTACAGACCCTCACCGCGCCATTCCGACTCATTTTGGCCGACATCAGATTGTAGAGGTGTCGACGTTTGTCACGACCGCAACGCCGTCTCGAAAGACACTCCGACCAGCGCGTAGCTATGGGAGGCTTGCTGAGACGCCTGTCCACCCGCGACAACGCGAAGAACGAGTAAAACAACGACGAGAACAAAACGGCGAGACAAAAGAGCAGGGCCTTGCCGGAGATCGAATCCGGGACCTCTCGCACCCTAAGCGAGAATCATACCACTAGACCACAAGGCCACGCAATCGACTCAATCGACCCACATGTCGCGGCTTCAGCACGGCCTCTACGAGCCTCTGCACCCCGCGGCGGCCACCCTCACGCACTTCGCCGTCCGGTCCGCAAATTTACAGACCCTCACCGCGCCATTCCGACTCATTTTGGCCGACATCAGATTGTAGAGGTGTCGACGTTTGTCACGACCGCAACGCCGTCTCGAAAGACACTCCGACCAGCGCGTAGCTATGGGAGGCTTGCTGAGACGCCTGTCCCCCGCGACAACGCGAAGAACGAGTAAAACAACGACGAGAACAAAACGGCGAGACAAAAGAGCAGGGCCTTGCCGGAGATCGAATCCGGGACCTCTCGCACCCTAAGCGAGAATCATACCACTAGACCACAAGGCCACGCAATCGACTCAATCGACCCACATGTCGCGGCTTCAGCACGGCCTCTACGAGCCTCTGCACCCCGCGGCGGCCACCCTCACGCACTTCGCCGTCCGGTCCGCAAATTACAGACCCTCACCGCGCCATTCCGACTCATTTTGGCCGACATCAGATTGTAGAGGTGTCGACGTTTGTCACGACCGCAACGCCGTCTCGAAAGACACTCCGACCAGCGCGTAGCTATGGGAGGCTTGCTGAGACGCCTGTCCCCCGCGACAACGCGAAGAACGAGTAAAACAACGACGAGAACAAAACGGCGAGACAAAAGAGCAGGGCCTTGCCGGAGATCGAATCCGGGACCTCTCGCACCCTAAGCGAGAATCATACCACTAGACCACAAGGCCACGCAATCGACTCAATCGACCCACATGTCGCGGCTTCAGCACGGCCTCTACGAGCCTCTGCACCCCGCGGCGGCCACCCTCACGCACTTCGCCGTCCGGTCCGCAAATTACAGACCCTCACCGCGCCATTCCGACTCATTTTGGCCGACATCAGATTGTAGAGGTGTCGACGTTTGTCACGACCGCAACGCCGTCTCGAAAGACACTCCGACCAGCGCGTAGCTATGGGAGGCTTGCTGAGACGCCTGTCCACCCGCGACAACGCGAAGAACGAGTAAAACAACGACGAGAACAAAACGGCGAGACAAAAGAGCAGGGCCTTGCCGGAGATCGAATCCGGGACCTCTCGCACCCTAAGCGAGAATCATACCACTAGACCACAAGGCCACGCAATCGACTCAATCGACCCACATGTCGCGGCTTCAGCACGGCCTCTACGAGCCTCTGCACCCCGCGGCGGCCACCCTCACGCACTTCGCCGTCCGGTCCGCAAATTTACAGACCCTCACCGCGCCATTCCGACTCATTTTGGCCGACATCAGATTGTAGAGGTGTCGACGTTTGTCACGACCGCAACGCCGTCTCGAAAGACACTCCGACCAGCGCGTAGCTATGGGAGGCTTGCTGAGACGCCTGTCCCCCGCGACAACGCGAAGAACGAGTAAAACAACGACGAGAACAAAACGGCGAGACAAAAGAGCAGGGCCTTGCCGGAGATCGAATCCGGGACCTCTCGCACCCTAAGCGAGAATCATACCACTAGACCACAAGGCCACGCAATCGACTCAATCGACCCACATGTCGCGGCTTCAGCACGGCCTCTACGAGCCTCTGCACCCCGCGGCGGCCACCCTCACGCACTTCGCCGTCCGGTCCGCAAATTTACAGACCCTCACCGCGCCATTCCGACTCATTTTGGCCGACATCAGATTGTAGAGGTGTCGACGTTTGTCACGACCGCAACGCCGTCTCGAAAGACACTCCGACCAGCGCGTAGCTATGGGAGGCTTGCTGAGACGCCTGTCCCCCGCGACAACGCGAAGAACGAGTAAAACAACGACGAGAACAAAACGGCGAGACAAAAGAGCAGGGCCTTGCCGGAGATCGAATCCGGGACCTCTCGCACCCTAAGCGAGAATCATACCACTAGACCACAAGGCCACGCAATCGACTCAATCGACCCACATGTCGCGGCTTCAGCACGGCCTCTACGAGCCTCTGCACCCCGCGGCGGCCACCCTCACGCACTTCGCCGTCCGGTCCGCAAATTACAGACCCTCACCGCGCCATTCCGACTCATTTTGGCCGACATCAGATTGTAGAGGTGTCGACGTTTGTCACGACCGCAACGCCGTCTCGAAAGACACTCCGACCAGCGCGTAGCTATGGGAGGCTTGCTGAGACGCCTGTCCCCCGCGACAACGCGAAGAACGAGTAAAACAACGACGAGAACAAAACGGCGAGACAAAAGAGCAGGGCCTTGCCGGAGATCGAATCCGGGACCTCTCGCACCCTAAGCGAGAATCATACCACTAGACCACAAGGCCACGCAATCGACTCAATCGACCCACATGTCGCGGCTTCAGCACGGCCTCTACGAGCCTCTGCACCCCGCGGCGGCCACCCTCACGCACTTCGCCGTCCGGTCCGCAAATTACAGACCCTCACCGCGCCATTCCGACTCATTTTGGCCGACATCAGATTGTAGAGGTGTCGACGTTTGTCACGACCGCAACGCCGTCTCGAAAGACACTCCGACCAGCGCGTAGCTATGGGAGGCTTGCTGAGACGCCTGTCCACCCGCGACAACGCGAAGAACGAGTAAAACAACGACGAGAACAAAACGGCGAGACAAAAGAGCAGGGCCTTGCCGGAGATCGAATCCGGGACCTCTCGCACCCTAAGCGAGAATCATACCACTAGACCACAAGGCCACGCAATCGACTCAATCGACCCACATGTCGCGGCTTCAGCACGGCCTCTACGAGCCTCTGCACCCCGCGGCGGCCACCCTCACGCACTTCGCCGTCCGGTCCGCAAATTTACAGACCCTCACCGCGCCATTCCGACTCATTTTGGCCGACATCAGATTGTAGAGGTGTCGACGTTTGTCACGACCGCAACGCCGTCTCGAAAGACACTCCGACCAGCGCGTAGCTATGGGAGGCTTGCTGAGACGCCTGTCCCCCGCGACAACGCGAAGAACGAGTAAAACAACGACGAGAACAAAACGGCGAGACAAAAGAGCAGGGCCTTGCCGGAGATCGAATCCGGGACCTCTCGCACCCTAAGCGAGAATCATACCACTAGACCACAAGGCCACGCAATCGACTCAATCGACCCACATGTCGCGGCTTCAGCACGGCCTCTACGAGCCTCTGCACCCGCGGCGGCCACCCTCACGCACTTCGCCGTCCGGTCCGCAAATTACAGACCCTCACCGCGCCATTCCGACTCATTTTGGCCGACATCAGATTGTAGAGGTGTCGACGTTTGTCACGACCGCAACGCCGTCTCGAAAGACACTCCGACCAGCGCGTAGCTATGGGAGGCTTGCTGAGACGCCTGTCCCCCGCGACAACGCGAAGAACGAGTAAAACAACGACGAGAACAAAACGGCGAGACAAAAGAGCAGGGCCTTGCCGGAGATCGAATCCGGGACCTCTCGCACCCTAAGCGAGAATCATACCACTAGACCACAAGGCCACGCAATCGACTCAATCGACCCACATGTCGCGGCTTCAGCACGGCCTCTACGAGCCTCTGCACCCCGCGGCGGCCACCCTCACGCACTTCGCCGTCCGGTCCGCAAATTACAGACCCTCACCGCGCCATTCCGACTCATTTTGGCCGACATCAGATTGTAGAGGTGTCGACGTTTGTCACGACCGCAACGCCGTCTCGAAAGACACTCCGACCAGCGCGTAGCTATGGGAGGCTTGCTGAGACGCCTGTCCCCCGCGACAACGCGAAGAACGAGTAAAACAACGACGAGAACAAAACGGCGAGACAAAAGAGCAGGGCCTTGCCGGAGATCGAATCCGGGACCTCTCGCACCCTAAGCGAGAATCATACCACTAGACCACAAGGCCACGCAATCGACTCAATCGACCCACATGTCGCGGCTTCAGCACGGCCTCTACGAGCCTCTGCACCCCGCGGCGGCCACCCTCACGCACTTCGCCGTCCGGTCCGCAAATTACAGACCCTCACCGCGCCATTCCGACTCATTTTGGCCGACATCAGATTGTAGAGGTGTCGACGTTTGTCACGACCGCAACGCCGTCTCGAAAGACACTCCGACCAGCGCGTAGCTATGGGAGGCTTGCTGAGACGCCTGTCCCCGCGACAACGCGAAGAACGAGTAAAACAACGACGAGAACAAAACGGCGAGACAAAAGAGCAGGGCCTTGCCGGAGATCGAATCCGGGACCTCTCGCACCCTAAGCGAGAATCATACCACTAGACCACAAGGCCACGCAATCGACTCAATCGACCCACATGTCGCGGCTTCAGCACGGCCTCTACGAGCCTCTGCACCCCGCGGCGGCCACACCCTCACGCACTTCGCCGTCCGGTCCGCAAATTTACAGACCCTCACCGCGCCATTCCGACTCATTTTGGCCGACATCAGATTGTAGAGGTGTCGACGTTTGTCACGACCGCAACGCCGTCTCGAAAGACACTCCGACCAGCGCGTAGCTATGGAGGCTTGCTGAGACGCCTGTCCACCCGCGACAACGCGAAGAACGAGTAAAACAACGAACAAAACGGCGAGACAAAGAGCAGGGCCTTGCCGGAGATCGAATCCGG
>JAAVTI010001117.1:0-15316 GCA_011947335.1 Phytophthora constricta | reverse complement strand
TTGTAGCTTTGTTGTAAGCCAGGATCAGAGCTCGCATCACTGTAGAATGTCACGGTTGACACGCTCAATCGAACCGTTGATCCACGAACAGTTCGCCGGTGTGAACGTCTGCTGGGTCTTCAGGCGTCGACTGAGTTCAGCCACAATCTCGTGAAGGAAATGTATTCCTTGGTCGGAAACCCACACTGGTGGTATACCAAAACGCGAGTGCCACGCCAGTAAAGCTTGAGTCACCACTTGGCTCTCTGGTGTGTCTGCAACAACCAATTCACAGAAATGCGTAGCGTGGTCCTTGAGGACCAGCAAGTACTTACTGTCTCCATAGCTTGCGCCCAAGTAGAGATAGTCAAAGCGAAAAACGCCATTCCTCGTACTGCAATCGATCACTTCACCCCATGGCCAGGGGATAATCTCCCCCTCGATAGTGCAGACACAACAGGCAACCTTTGACAAAACGGGCCGCCACAGCTGCGACGTGCTCAATAGTGAAAAGGCGTTGGGAGCAACCATAGCCTGTTGGCCACGGTGGCCGTGGGCACCGCAGTGAGCAACGATGCAGAGGCGTTGAAGTAGGTTAGTAGCATCAGGGGTATCCA
The DNA here is from genome assembly GCA_011947335.1 of Phytophthora constricta. Taxonomy (NCBI): domain Eukaryota; phylum Oomycota; class Peronosporomycetes; order Peronosporales; family Peronosporaceae; genus Phytophthora; species Phytophthora constricta. Next base: position 14,720 of record JAAVTI010001117.1, on the reverse strand, counting down.
GATGCGGCCGTCCAAAACGATGAGGCCGTCGTCGGCGCGGTCAACACCAGATGGAGGTGAAAACCGGGATTGTATCTCCTGAAGCTCCGTCAAAGTAGGCCAAACAAAGCCCTCTTCATCAAGCGGTCGGAGGCGGGAGGCCGACGTAGCGTCAGGAGACGGCTGGATACGGGCAACCTTGAGTCGCTTCACCGTGACGGTTGGCGAATGGTTGGTGGCCCAACGTGAAATCATATCCGCCCAAACGTTGTCCGGTCCAGGGACATGATCGACGACATAGCGATGGTTCATGAGCTTCATAGCCCGACGCAACAACTTCCCGCGGACATGTTTCTTGACAGACTCGTGAGGCGCGAAAACGTGAATTAAATTCCGATGGTCGCAGTACATGCGGAACGGCTTCGGTCTCAGTAGTAAGTAGTCCAATTTGTCACATGCCAGGACAATTGGGAAAGCTTATTTCTCGATCACAGTCCAGTTTAGCTAGCTGCCCGAGAAAGTACCGCTCATGCAGTGAATGAGGCGATGTTGTTGGTCGGTGGCCGGCTTCTTCGGATCGAAATTAGCCACCTGTGTGACGATCACAGCGAAACCATTGTCAGAAGCATCAGTGAATAGACAAGTAGTGGCTTGATTGTTGAGATTGCACTTTGCTGTGTACCTCGGTTGGATCCCTACCGCTAGGCACGCGTCCTGCGCGTGCCGGGCGCGTGGCCTGTGAGGTCAGCAGTTGAAGTGAGACCAATGGAGCGATATGATTGGATGCTCGTTTGGGATAGGGTGGATGTGATTCGGCGAGGATTACTACTAGTGATTTGCCCGTTCCCGTTGCATACACCGTTCCCGTTGCATACACCGTTCCCGTTGCATAGACCGTTCCCGTTGCATACACCGTTCCCGTTGCATACACCGTTCCCGTTGCATATACCGTTCCCGTTGCACAAACCGTTCCCGTTGCATCATGGACAATCATAGGGATTTCCTTCTTCTACTCACTCGCCTACCAAGCCTCATTCGCATAATTTCAATTGGTTATGAGCCCAAGCTACGCGGACACCGTCAAGCTCGTGGAAGACAACTACTTCCACTGGGAGTTCAACATGCGGATGAAGCTGTCGCGCAAAGGACTGCTGGCCAACATCATCAAGCCAGAGTTCGACGCGCTGAGTGACCGCTCCACGGCTGGATGGAGTACCGACGATCTGAAAGCCCTTGGTGTGATTGCTGGTGACGTGAGCCTTACATACCAAGTCTACATCCGTGGAGCACTGACGGCTATGGACGCCTGGAATCTGCTGAAGGAGCAGTTCAACCAGAGCACGCTTAAGAGCCGACTCCTCGTCACCAAGAAGTTGCACAACTTTAAGATGGAGCATGGTACTCGCTTCTCGGTGAACGTGGACCAGTTCAAGGAGCTGGTGCTGAAGATGGAGGCGATTGGTGAGCCTCTGGACGATACCCGTCAGCTCGTACTGCGGCTCGGCAGCCTCACGAAAGAGTACCGGCTGATTTGCAGCGTGCTCGAGAATACGCCGAACGTGACTCTCGCTCATGCGATCCAAGCACTTGCTGGCGTTGAAGCCTCAGATGAATCGTCATCGGCTCAAGAAAGAGCGTTCGCCACGAAGAGGAAGGACTTCGGTAATCGTCGCTTCACTGGCAAGTGCTTCTACTGCAAGAAGCCAGGTCACAAGGAGTTCGAGTGCTACAAGAAGAAGGCCGACGAGGGACGCGGGCAAGTGGCGCAAGCAGAGGCGTCAGACTACGCGTCACGGCTACAAGTGCGATGGGCAAGTCCGAATGACTCGTCGAATCTGGTGCGAGTTCGCACATGACCAGCGTCCGGGACAAGTTCCTGTCCATGAAGGAGCTGAAGACGCCAGTCCGCATCACGATCGCGGATGGCACGAAGATCGACGCAGTTGCAAAGGGCACCGTCAGGTTGAAGTTGATGGACGGGACGTCCGTCACGTTGTCGGATGTTTTGTACATCCCGGAAGTTGAAGGAAGCCTCATCTCGGTGTCGAAGCTGGCCGAGAAAGACGTCGTCGCGCAGTTTAGCAAGGACACGTGTGTCTTTCGCTTTGGCGACGCTAACGTCATGGAGGCTAAGCGCAGTGGAAACATCTACAAGCTAAAGACAGTGGGGACGAGGTGTGTCATGTCGCGAAAACTCGCAAGGAGCCATGAGGCAATGAGGACTTTAGCTGGGTTTAAACCTAGGAGGGGAGTTTTTATATCGCGCGTGCATCATTAGAACCTCCCGAAGCGCTTCAACGTCAGATATTTCCTATGATGGATGAGTGGAAATTGAAACTTGACAACGGAGAACGTGAATAGAACATCGCCGCAGGTGGATTCTTGGAATTGTTACAATACTTGAGGATTGTAATTCTGCAAGACGCAGTAGAGATGATAGATGTGTTTCCTGCACATCCCTATGGGATCATCCCGTGTTTAGATCAGCTGATTTCCGCGCGTTCCGATCCATGGCACTAGTCTCACTCCGACACGTTCCGGATCCCACAGAACACCAGCTTGAAAAGGCAATGCCAATACTAAAGATCAGTTGGATGGTGTCCACCAGGATTTGAAGCTTTCTGTAGAGAGCATTCATCGTTCGGTGCACGCTGTCGAAGGAAATATGTCAGATCTACTGCAAGTCATGGCACCTCTGGCTGATGGGACCGCCATGATACAAGTGAAACTCGTTCGTGAAGCCCAACCGTCAAATAGTCAGAATGCGTCGTCCGGAGATCCAGTGGAACTTCCACATTCATCAGAGATGAAGAGTACTGTTGTACCAAAATACAAAATGAGCCGTGGCATCCAAACTGTTGCTGAGCTATGGATGGAGTGGGAGCATGGACTTAGCGGCGCGGTAGCTGTGAGGACTCTCAAAAGCAACACGGAACTAAATGGTGCAGTAGCGATGAGCGACGATTCTTCAACCGACGAAGACGGGTGATCGATCTTATTCGAGCGAAGGCAGCGTGCTTGATTTCAGACAGACAGCTTTCCCAGCTGGAATCCGTCAATACAGCGATTACAACTATCGAAGCCGTTCGCGTTCGCCATCAAAAATCATTAACCTGGGTATCCGTACATGTCGAGCAAGTATCAGAGGAAGTCGGTGTGAGCCAGCGACTGTGAGCGTGTGCAGTCCAGTGTACTAGTCTCACATTGTGTCCATTTCAATATAACTCGACCTCTGATTCAGTAAATTTCGACCTGATTGAGTATAACTAGACCTCTGATTCAAATATAACTCGACCTGACTTAGTATAACTCGACCTCTGATTCAATATAACTCTACCTGATTCAGTATAACTCGATCTGTATTACGTCAACAAATCAGGATTTGCTGCCAGCCTTCCATTCTAGCTTCTCTCCCGAGGGCAAAACACGATGCCGCGTACCTGTGTGAACCTTTCTATGAAGGAAAAGCTCGTGAAGCTTAAGGTGTGGAGAGATCATCCTAAATGGAGTGCTGCGGTAGCTTCAGAAGAGTTAAAAGTCCCGAAAACGACTCTTATTGGCTGGCGTAACAAGTACCAGGACGTACTGGATAGAGAGATCGAGGGTGACGACGGTGATCGCAAGCGAGGAATAGGAGGGGGACGCAAGCACAAGCTTGCGAGCTACGAGGAGAGGGTTATCAAATACTACGACACGTGTCTGACAGAAGACGGACGATGCAGCCTTCAAGATGTACTAGCATACTGCCGAAATATCGCGGAATTTGCGCTTCTTAGCACAAACACTCAGAAAACGTGGGCTCAGCGCTTTTTATCAAGAGGTACAAGCCATCGGCACAACTACAAGATGCTGCTGCAACGGACGGAACGAAAGAAGACGCTACTGACACCGGCACTGGTGGTGGTGATGTTGCTGAGGACGCGAGTGGCGACGGACCCGGTCACAGTGATGAAATTGGCGGTGACCTGACGTCTAATGTTGACGAACTTAGTAATGATTTGGTTAAGATCGTGGCAGTACATAGCGATGATCCTGGATATAAGTTGGTCACTAATGTGGCAGTGCAGAGTGATGACCCTGGAGATAAGTTGGTCACAAACATGGCAGTGTACAGTGATGATCCTAGAGATAAGTTGGCTAATATTGTGGCAGTACATAATGATGAACCTGGATATGTTTTGGCGACAAATGTGACTGAGGACAATGGTGATACTGGTAATGGGTTGGCGACTAAGGTGGCTGAGGACAATGATGTCTTGGCAGCTGGTGCTGATTTTAATGAGCGTGATGATGAAGAAAATAAAACTGAAGCAGTAGGCGATGGGCATGTCATTGAAGTGAGCAACGGTGACGACGAGAGTGAATTTAGGAGTCGGAACTGTGGTCTTTCTGAAGCCATATACAGTCAATCTGTAGACAGATCCCCATCAACAAGGTTTTTCAGAAGGCGGTACCAGAAGAATTATTGTTTGGTGGTCTGGACAGATTCAAGAGAGATCGCACCATTCACGTTTTTCGGATGACTCAGATAGCTTGTTGAACGGTGCACAACGAATGAAACTGCGTTGGACTACTTCATATTCCGCTACACGAAAAAATATAGGAGTGGTGTACCCATGTGAAACGGGGCTGTATCGTGAGATTGAGCATGCAAAATGCAGTTTGCGTAGTCCGGCCAACAAAAGGAAATTGCTCAGCTCCGCGATCGACACGTTTCGTCGGACGTCCTGCCGATATGTCCTGCTTCCCATATGCGGTCGGAATCATTGGAGTTTTCTCATCCTTGAGAATGCCATGCAAGAAGGCTCAGTGAAAGCTTATCACGTCAACTCACTGAAGGGGCTCACAATTCTGGGTATGCATTCGAGGTGTTAAGATGTTTTTACACAAGAACTCACGAAGCGAAAGAGCCCCTCGCCTGTATTCGAGTGGGCCACCTTCGTTTACAACACGAAGCCTCAACAGTCCAATTGCTTGGACTGTAGAATTTACATGCTTTACTAATTTTAACTGCCATCTCAAAGTTCGAGCCGTCCTTAATGGAAGAGGAAATTGAGACGTGGACGCGTGGTAGCTTTAACTCTGCAAAGGCAGAGCATTTTCGAGCGCTTCTGCACAAGAGGCTCCACATTGACATGCCAGCAGCTGATTCAGCAATGAGCAGCAAATATTATCAATAGGAAGTCTGAGTCTGTGCGAGTTAATTTGAATCTACACGAGTTATTTTGAATCCGTGCGAGTTAACGTGAATCCGTGCGGGTTAATGTGAGTCCGTGTGAGTTAATGTGGGTCCACTTCCGAGCGAGTTAAAGTGAGTCCGTGAGTCCGTGTAAGCTGGTTTGAGCGAGTTAATTTGAATTTAATGACAATTGGGTAAAATTTGCGACAATTTAGTTATTCACGCCAGGTCTCAGGGCCATACAAATCCCACAAAGACCGGGTCCGAGACCCTGCTAACGGCCGGGAAGATAACCCCTCAACATCATCATATTAATACAGAAACAAAGCCCAAAATACAGATCATGTGTTTGTGACACAGAGAGTGTGTGCCCCGTACAGAAAACACGAGAGCTGTTACAGAATCGCTAGGTAAAAATACAACTCGAGCTAAACCGAGAGCAAAAGTTTTTTTTCTTGGATAGAGTTCGACCGCGGTAGTGCCACATTCCGTGGTAGTGCTACATTCATTGACAATCGAATATTTGGTTGTCGGTCGTAGTTCAACTCCAATCCACGCTTCCAGCTTGTTTGATTCTTCTCATATTCAAGACGTACGTAGTGACATCGGTGGCTAGACAGATGAAAGGAAATCTTGATATCACCGCTCTCTCGATACGAAAACGAGGTAAGTGTAGAGGTCATGTTAGACTGCTCTCGGTTGCCTCACGACCACAAAGTTTGAAATTTGCTGACTTGATCATCAGCATAATTATGCCGAGGACGAATTATGTATGGAAGCATGTGCTTTCATGTCATACAGAGCCTCAGCTTGATACGTTTTTGGACCAGCAAAAGCTACATCTCAAGAAGAAAAGTCAGGCTGAAATCTGCCAAGTCTGCAGAGTGAATACAGATCTACATGACATGCGGTATTGTATGTACAAGTGCAATTCAATCGGTCAGCCAAGGCAGGGAGTGTTTAGTGGGTTTTGAAAGTAGAGCAGTGTCACGTTACGGATCTCAGTAACATCTACCAGCACGGTTCTCACATTTCGGCAGCACCTCCCTCTCCGTATCCAGAACGAATTAATTTGATTATGAAGCGTTTCATTTTAATCCGCGCAGAAGCAGGTGACAAACCTGCTTGAATTATGAACTCAATGGTTCTGGATTTCAAACTGACAGAAGTCGACCATCGAAAAATTCTCCCCAAAGTGCAGTCGTTGGTGCGTTCCTACCGAAAAACGACTTTACTAGATAACGACTACATTGATGTCATGGTTGATCAGGTATCACAGCATCGATTCCGGAGAGATATGGATGAGACTACGCCTTTTGCTTTTGGATTTACGACCTACTCAAACAATGAACCACATCTTGGTGGTGGATCGGCCATCGCAGCACTTGCTGTCAATCGTCGAAAAGCACAACTGAACCTGTGAGAACAGGGATGAATTTCGCGTTAAAGTTTCTAGCTGCAGCATCTGCATTGTCGATTTGAAGCGAAGACTGATGCTACCGTTGGTTGGACGCGTCCCAAGCTGGTATGTCTCAGTCAAACCATTTCATCAACGCGGTGTGGACTCTTTCGATCGAAGACGTTCGCTGAGCGCAAATTTGTTGCTTATACGACGAGCTCATTTGGATTTGCATATATCCGCTTGCTGTTGCTGTAGAAATTATGGGGTAGTTTGACTTGTCGGCAACGTTGCATCAACAAGCAGATAGCATTTAATAATAATTCATGTTTAATCTTTTCGACATTCTGCAGACATTAACTACTTTAACCAACACGTCGTCGGCTGAACTAAGTTGGTCACTCGAATTCATCGCCACGCAAATACACCCTAGCTCCATCATTAAACTAGGACCAATGCCAGAAAATTCTACGCCGATCGACTTAGTTGCAACTCTTTGCGGTAAAGCTGCATCAGCCAGTTCACGTCCTTCTACCTCGAGATCCTCTGTTTAGCTTGCGCGTATGTCAACGTGTGAACATCCAACTACAAGAGCACCATACCGAACGAAAACATCCGCCTTGTCGTCGCGAAAAATGCAAAGTCAGTTAGCTTGGCGTCGAGGGTGTTGCTGTTCAGCAATATGTTGCGTGACTTGAGGTCTCGATTGATGATTGACGGTAACAACGAGTGCAAGCAAGTCACCACATTACACATACGAAGTGCAATCGTGACTTTTTGTCTGTCAAGACCGACAGGGTGCTCGGACGATACGTATTAGTTAAGCAATGCCCTAAGATCACCCCCGCCCATGAACTCAAGCGCGACGCAGAGATCGGGGAGCGAATCCCAAGCCACACCAACAAAGAAGACGATGTGTGGGCGATCCATCAAAGCTGTCATTTTGGCTTCAGCAAGGAACGCATTAACGAGTTGCAGGTTGGCACGCGTGGCGGATGGTAGCATCTTGACTGCTACTTTTTGGCTCCGGTGTATAAACCTCGTTGAACGCCCCACGGCTGATGAGCCTTCACACTTTGATCTTGTTGCGCGGGATATGCTTCGCAGTAATAATGCTGTCGTTCCAGAGACCTCTTCGACCGTCTAATAGCTGCCTCGGAAGAGGATGTGGTGCGGGATTCAATATCCATTATCCACTCTGATTAATTCTCCAAGCTCTTTGATTTAGCTTGGCGACGGTAAACGATGGCGGCTAGGATACTTGGCACTGCTAAGAAACAAGGCAGCATGATCGCAGTGATAGCCCCAGTGCTATTGCTACCGCCAAAGTTCTCTGTTGAAATTGATCCTGTAGATTCACAACTAGAGCCCGTATTGGATTCAATAAATCAACGCCAGAGGTGCTCGTCGTAAGGCTGGAGTCGGAACTTCCTGTTGATGTAGATAGACTCAGTGGTGCATGCACTCTCGGCGTCCGTCGGCATCGCTGTTGGTACACCATCGATACAGATTTTTTTTCATGAGTGCCTTGGGAATGTGTCTTTGTCAATAACCTCCGCACTACCTTAATCCTAGGAGGCGAGCGTGCTAGCAAGACAGCCTCACAGCGGTTAATGTAGCCCACAAAATGTCATCGGATTGTCCTACAGTATTTGCTTTACAAGTTAGCGTTATAAACACATTCTGCCTTGGTAGTGTTGATGTTTCGTCGATGGACAGGCCACATTAAAAAGGGAAATCTGGTCAATTTCCCTAACCTTACCTATTTTAAGATCGCCAAATGACATCGGCAAATTTTATTTTCGATGTACCCCTTTGAATGAAACCACCTTATTTCAAGTCTTTATTGTGGACATCGAGGCGCTCACAAAACGCATGGAGAAGGTGAAGAAAAGGCTGCGTGAAAGAACGAGACGATGACAGAAGGATGAGGACTAGTCTAAAGCATGGTGAGGACAAGGATAGGATAAAGCTAATTCATTCTGATTTTTACTTTGAGCCCAACCACACGTGGCATACAAAGCTAAGTACTGTAGTAATTACTAAACCCCTCTGACGTAATATGAGACCACCCCAAACAAAACGATCTACCTAAAACTATTACACTTGTGAAAAGCCCTGTGAAGTTCATCCATCGTACAGTCGCCGCTGTGGCGACTGTTCAGGTGGCCGCCCAAAAGATTATCCTGACCCAGCTGCTAAAGCATTGCCTGACTCTACTAATTCTTCCCACCACGGACCCAAAAACTGCTGAAAGCCAAGCATGACACTTCGGCGACGTGCTCTTCGAACTCTGCATCCTAACAACATTCCGCCAGCCAACCGCATTCAAACAAGTGGCACCGATTGCCTCACCCTTTATAGCGATGACAGCAATGATAGTGACTAGGCTGAAGAGCCGTACCAAGGCGAATCTGTGAAAGATCTAGCTGCAGCGACTGTGAATCCGAGTCTGTGAACGCCCAAGATGTCGTGGTAGACCGCATCGATTAGCTGCTGTAGCAGCCGTGCTTCTCAAAACGCTGTCTCATCCAAAGCCTACATTTGACTACAGCTTTCTTACAGGACTACTGGAAGCTCTGTAAAAAGAGTCAGCGGGTCAGTTTAATGGCAGCTTTGGGTATCTGCTCTTCAATTCCGCCTGCTGGCCAAGGAAATGAACGCGAGCGCTTTGCCTACATCCTACCTATGGTAGGATTAGTGTGCAAACAATCCTTTCAGAGTTCGAGCTAAAAAGCGTGCTCGGCGTAACAAGACCGACAACGAGCAGACTTGACGTATACAGTTTTAAATAAAAATCCACAGTAACTATTAGCCACTTCCGGTACATCGCTGTGATCTAAAAATAAAACGAGGTGCATCGTCGCAAAACCTTGGTTGAACGTGTAATTAGAGGCCGAGTCGATGCTGTTTTCACCTTTTGACAAACTTCTGCTACGAAGTTTGCTATTCCGCAGCCGGATTAAGACACGGCACGTTAAGCGGAATCCAACGATTTATAATTCTTAAAACTCGATTTTTGCAACTAAGACGCCTTGTTGCCTTTCTCCCTCAATTTCTCAGCTTCTAGGCATGTTAGGGTACCAGTAGATACTGCAAAATAAAGTTGAAACACACTTGAACACGTTGGCATTCATACATCCAAACGTTCTTACTAAGACCGTTTTTGTTTGGGGCGGTCTCGTATGGAATAGAAAAGCGAAATATATCCCCCAAAGGGTTCTTAACTTTGAAAACGTCACCTTCGTCCAGATCGATCTGTGTCAACTGCCGGCATTTTCTACCCAGGTGTATCCCAATAATACTCGCTGGATTTCACGAAACTAGATAAAAAATCCGTTTGCCACTCCTACACTATCGGAACGAACTAAAATCATCCCTGAGAAAATGTTATAGAAGTCCACATAATTAGGTTGAGTTTTCCATGATATTGCATATAGTGCTGATGCGTTGGTGGGGGATATTCGAGATGTTTAGTTGGTGACGGCGTTGATGAGCTCCTTGCAACAAATAGTTGAGTACATGTGCGGCTGAGTGATGGAAGTAGGACTTTTGACAGCGATAATTGTTGTACCACAAAACCGGTACACACCGAGATTGGAATACTATGAAATTGGAATGATTTTGCCGTTCCCGACGACATGACAATTGAGGGGTTCATCGTACTGTAATAGTAAGGCGTCAGCGCAAAACAGAGACTGCATGCACAGACTGGAGGCGGGCGTTGATGGTACAGGCCCGACATACCGCATATCCCCTGTCCTAAGCGAAATTTTCTCCTAAGCGAAAATCTATTGTGACCAATACCAGGTTCCTATTTGTAACATATGGCAGTGGCTAAAATATCGCCTTGCGCAGCTAATAATAGGCTTCGGTAAGTCTGTCCACAGCCACCACTTGGACTCATTGCAGAAAGCATGGGTCGACCTCGTACAACTGGAGCTGGCAAGAAGCCGAAGAAATACACTTATAGAGCTGTTGCTTACACCCACAAGCGCCTTGTGCTCGAGTTCTTAGCTGCAGATCACACAGTAAACGAAGCTATTGCGCACTTCTATCCATCCTGTTCTGCAACTGAGAAGACGCGCAAGCAAAAGCAGATATCAAAGTGGAAAAAGAAAAAGCGCGTACTTTGTCCTTCTGCAGCGAAGGCAAGGGGCATCTATAGAACTTACGACGCATCGGGCAAGGAACACTATTATCCTGCGATGCAGAAAGCGATATCGTTCTCTGGCTGAACTCGATGCGCCGAGAAGGCTGTCCTGTTACCTCGCAGATGTTGCAATTCAAGGCATTAGAGGTGGCTAGTGATGAAGGGCTTACTACCGACGTATTAATGGCATCACATTCACGGCGGAGGCGCTTCATGCGGCGTCACAAGCTGTCGCTTCGTGCTCGGATACGCCAGGACCAGATGACGCAGAAGATGCGGCTGCAGCTAAAGCCAAGTTTCAAGGTGAAGTTCGGGCAGCCATCGTTGAGCACGGGATTACTACCGTGTACAACGCAGACCAAACAGGTATGGATATTTATCACAGCACTGCCTGCGTCTCATGAGTACTAACAGCTTGCAATTTACAGCTGTGTTCTTTGAGTATCTGCCCCACACAACAATCAACACTCGAGGTGCCAAAACGTTTGGGTGAAGTGTAGCTGCAAGGACAAGGAGCGGGCCACTGCAATGCTGTTAGGGGACTGGCATGGAAACAAATACGTCCCGTTTCTCGTCTTCAAGAGTGGAGTGTCACGCCGTTACCACATTCAAGCGGTCAACGACTCTGTGCGTCATGGTTTCGGCGTACGTATGTGGAAGGAGATCTTCGCGCTGCAAGCTTTGCACGGTTGTCGTATCTACGGCAACCCAACTGCGTGGTGGAACTCACATATCTCGTTGGAGTTTCTGCGTTACCATTTTGAATACCGAGATAACATGGACGACAAGCTGCTACTTCTTTGGGATGACTTCTCGGGTCACTGGACCCAGGAAGTCATCGACTACGCCGATTCCATCAGCGTGGTGCTGATGAAAGTGCCGTGCCAGCCAGCAGACGTCGCCTGGAACCAGCCTTTCAAAGTAGACTCCGATCGCGATGGGTGGACTGCCTCCACTCTCAGATTGCTGATCACCATGCAGCCGAACGCATTCGGACAGCAGAGGGGGAACGTTTGGCAGAGGAAGCAGCAACGATTGCCCGAGTGGAGATACAAGAGGTGGCAAGGGAAATGATTGACAGCATTCAGGAGCAAGTGTCAAGCTCTGCGTTTCACATGGATGCGCCCAAGCGCCCTGACATAACGTCCTGGATTGCCGAATGTTGGAAGGAGCTGAGTTCCACGACGATCGTCAGCGGTTTCGCTAAGGCTGGTCTCCTTGGTGACGTGCGCACTGTCGATAACGAAACTCAGTCTAACTGCATCGAGGGTATCATTGATTTGATAGACAAGCTAAGTGATCTCGGCGCTACAGGACGGTCAATGAGCACTGACGATGAGTATGCCAGGAGTGACAGCTCGGACGATAAATTTTAGAATATTTTATTTAATACAATTCGTGAAGGTACCCAAGTGTGCTTGGACACGTAGCTCACATGGGAAGAGCACCGCGTTTTATGCGGATGGACGCGGGTTCGATTCCCGCCGTGTCCATACTTTTTTCTTTAAGTACGACTACAATTCCTACCTTTTACGAGGTAATTCGTACTTGGACCAATTAACCCTAACGTTTACGTTTAGAGCGCACATCGACGTTCGCTTAGACAGGGGATATGCGGTAGATGGAATACATAGTGGAGGACTAGTGAGAGTGATACACATCATTAACATGTGGCGTGCTTGGTGGCCGACGGCACATTGCCATTATTGGACGCAGGATGTCGGCCTCGACAAATGGGACCGCCATCGATAGACCACTTTAATAAGGGGACTTTCCGCGGTCTACCTTTTTTAAGCTATTCAAGGGATGAGAGACCCTCTTAGAAAAGGTAAGGTGAGGGAATCTTCTCAGCATAGTGAAGAAACCAGTATAAAAAATGTATTGAAATGATTATATGGATGCTTGAAATACAGAGCTTTGACCGTGTACACGCCACTACTTGTGTTTGCTTGCAACCGCTGATATGTTTAGCGTGGAAGGTTCCTTCTAACAAAAATAGAAGGAACCTTCCACGCTAAACATATCAGCGGTCTCTATTATCGTTCCGCTCCCAGACGATAATAGAAGTCTGATTCAACCGCAGTAGTGTTCGGAAACACGTTGGCGAGCACCACAGAACTGTTGAATCATATTGAAGCGCCCACCTACCAACATCCATCCTGGTTCAAATCCGGTCTTTCCATCAGTACACTTTTGTGAAGCTAAGCGCAATACTTCATCTTTCCGAATAGCAGCTACAAACGCCTGGTGATCGGTCTCAATTTGCTGTAGTTGCTCTGGTGTCCATCCAGCACGCTCGAGGCGCGGCTTGTGCTTACCTATAAGCTCCACAATGCAGCTCCGCGTGTTTTTGTTGGTAAGCGCTGGGAGTTGATCTACGGCATTTGCTGCGATTAGCTACAATTATGGTTATACTAACGATGTAACGGGGTTACACGAAGGTTGCTACGCGTGTGGTACACACCAAGGGTAACCTCTAGCGGATATCCGGCTGGTACCAATTGGCCGTACAGCCATTCATTTACCTTTCACTGGAGCTAACTATAGCTATAGTTAGACTCATACATTTACACCAGATACGGGCTAGCCGCTTTAAGAATTCAATGCAGTTCATATTTTGCAGTTAATTGTGTTGGCCTTTGTATAAGGGACATTGACTCTGCGAGTCCTAACTTACGCGACTGTACTAGGTTCTTGTGTAGTAGAACCTGAGGCTGGAAGCCTGGAACTTAGACTCGGGGAGTCCTACGTCTTCCTCTGTGCCGTGCACACCTAAGCAGCCCCGCTGCACCCGGAGCACTTGTAGTCAATCCGACTCCTGAGTCGTAGACTGAATCTCTGTGAGAATGGAGCACCCGGCGTTCGCGCACTTGTCTTCAAGTCAGCAGGACACGCTTAAAAAGCTAATGTCCCTGCTAGGCCCTGAGAGCATGGCGCACCTGGCGTCACAAGGTCCGGACGCGGTTCACGCGCGCCTCGAGGCGTTCTCTACGTATGAGAATGCTCTTATGGAGCACATCCCGCTGCGAGTCAGCACTGCTGCGCCTCAGACGATGTCAAGACCCAAGCCGCTCGTATTGAGCGTTAATGCTGCTTCCAGGCAAGAAGGTGAGAACCTCAGCTGTGGACCCGGGAGGTCCAGATGGCTATGGGTTCCGCCATCCTCAAGCGAGCAGCAACGCGTTGCGTTCGCTGTCTCAAAGCTCAGCGGGCGACCCCGGGAGTGGGCACTCACGTGCGGAGCGTCCGTTGACGCTGCCTTCCCTACACGGGAAGAGCTGAAAGCCCAGCTAGCGCAGGTGTTCTCACCGCCTAATCAGGCCTATCGCGTACGCTCATGCTTCCTGGCAAGCCGCCAAGGCAAGAAGGAACTGGTGGACTATGTCCAGGAGCTGCGTACGCTGATGGCGGGTATGGTCGCCGAACCTCTACCGGAGGTGGTGTCCGTAACCATCTTCATGGAAGGACTGCGGGCCGGCGTCGCCCGTACGGAAGTTTTCCGCACCAACCCGCGCTCTTTGAAGAGGCTGTTACTGTGGCATTGAATGCCGAACACAACTTTAAGTTGTCACGGGTTGGAGTGAGCGCCAGCTCGGCCGGGACGGGAGGTGCCGAGCCCATGGATCTCAGCTATGCTGAGGATGAAGAAGCAGAGCTTCGGGCTGTCGAACAGCAGGCAGGCATCCGCAGATGGTATGTGTGCGGGAGTACCCGCCACCTAAGGCCAACTGGCCCCCTGCGCAGACAGCGCTCTGGTCGTTCGGGTCCCAACCCGGCTTCGGGCCATACCACTGGTTCGTCGCAGGGAGACAACTTCCAGTAGGTGCGGTGGCCTACTGGGGAAGAACTGAGTTTTGTTGTGCCTTGTGAAGGTGACGGACAACAGGGCTCAGCCCCGAAGAGAGCCGTGCTCTATAACACGGAACGGATATGCAAGCCGGGCTTGCTGGTCGTCCTTGTGGACGTGAAGGGCTTTGAGACGTCTTGATAGACTCAGGAGCGTCTGGCAA
>JAAVTI010001116.1:0-36355 GCA_011947335.1 Phytophthora constricta | reverse complement strand
AAGACTGATGCTACCGTTGGTTGGACGCGTCCCAAGCTGGTATGTCTCAGTCAAACCATTTCATCAACGCGGTGTGGACTCTTTCGATCGAAGACGTTCGCTGAGCGCAAATTTGTTGCTTATACGACGAGCTCATTTGGATTTGCATATATCCGCTTGCTGTTGCTGTAGAAATTATGGGGTAGTTTGACTTGTCGGCAACGTTGCATCAACAAGCAGATAGCATTTAATAATAATTCATGTTTAATCTTTTCGACATTCTGCAGACATTAACTACTTTAACCAACACGTCGTCGGCTGAACTAAGTTGGTCACTCGAATTCATCGCCACGCAAATACACCCTAGCTCCATCATTAAACTAGGACCAATGCCAGAAAATTCTACGCCGATCGACTTAGTTGCAACTCTTTGCGGTAAAGCTGCATCAGCCAGTTCACGTCCTTCTACCTCGAGATCCTCTGTTTAGCTTGCGCGTATGTCAACGTGTGAACATCCAACTACAAGAGCACCATACCGAACGAAAACATCCGCCTTGTCGTCGCGAAAAATGCAAAGTCAGTTAGCTTGGCGTCGAGGGTGTTGCTGTTCAGCAATATGTTGCGTGACTTGAGGTCTCGATTGATGATTGACGGTAACAACGAGTGCAAGCAAGTCACCACATTACACATACGAAGTGCAATCGTGACTTTTTGTCTGTCAAGACCGACAGGGTGCTCGGACGATACGTATTAGTTAAGCAATGCCCTAAGATCACCCCCGCCCATGAACTCAAGCGCGACGCAGAGATCGGGGAGCGAATCCCAAGCCACACCAACAAAGAAGACGATGTGTGGGCGATCCATCAAAGCTGTCATTTTGGCTTCAGCAAGGAACGCATTAACGAGTTGCAGGTTGGCACGCGTGGCGGATGGTAGCATCTTGACTGCTACTTTTGGCTCCGGTGTATAAACCTCGTTGAACGCCCCACGGCTGATGAGCCTTCACACTTTGATCTTGTTGCGCGGGATATGCTTCGCAGTAATAATGCTGTCGTTCCAGAGACCTCTTCGACCGTCTAATAGCTGCCTCGGAAGAGGATGTGGTGCGGGATTCAATATCCATTATCCACTCTGATTAATTCTCCAAGCTCTTTGATTTAGCTTGGCGACGGTAAACGATGGCGGCTAGGATACTTGGCACTGCTAAGAAACAAGGCAGCATGATCGCAGTGATAGCCCCAGTGCTATTGCTACCGCCAAAGTTCTCTGTTGAAATTGATCCTGTAGATTCACAACTAGAGCCCGTATTGGATTCAATAAATCAACGCCAGAGGTGCTCGTCGTAAGGCTGGAGTCGGAACTTCCTGTTGATGTAGATAGACTCAGTGGTGCATGCACTCGGCGTCCGTCGGCATCGCTGTTGGTACACCATCGATACAGATTTTTTTTTCATGAGTGCCTTGGGAATGTGTCTTTGTCAATAACCTCCGCACTACCTTAATCCTAGGAGGCGAGCGTGCTAGCAAGACAGCCTCACAGCGGTTAATGTAGCCCACAAAATGTCATCGGATTGTCCTACAGTATTTGCTTTACAAGTTAGCGTTATAAACACATTCTGCCTTGGTAGTGTTGATGTTTCGTCGATGGACAGGCCACATTAAAAAAGGGAAATCTGGTCAATTTCCCTAACCTTACCTATTTTAAGATCGCCAAATGACATCGGCAAATTTTATTTTCGATGTACCCTTTGAATGAAACCACCTTATTTCAAGTCTTTATTGTGGACATCGAGGCGCTCACAAAACGCATGGAGAAGGTGAAGAAAAGGCTGCGTGAAAGAACGAGACGATGACAGAAGGATGAGGACTAGTCTAAAGCATGGTGAGGACAAGGATAGGATAAAGCTAATTCATTCTGATTTTTACTTTGAGCCCAACCACACGTGGCATACAAAGCTAAGTACTGTAGTAATTACTAAACCCCTCTGACGTAATATGAGACCACCCCAAACAAAACGATCTACCTAAAACTATTACACTTGTGAAAAGCCCTGTGAAGTTCATCCATCGTACAGTCGCCGCTGTGGCGACTGTTCAGGTGGCCGCCCAAAAGATTATCCTGACCCAGCTGCTAAAGCATTGCCTGACTCTACTAATTCTTCCCGCCACGGACCCAAAAACTGCTGAAAGCCAAGCATGACACTTCGGCGACGTGCTCTTCGAACTCTGCATCCTAACAACATTCCGCCAGCCAACCGCATTCAAACAAGTGGCACCGATTGCCTCACCCTTTATAGCGATGACAGCAACGATAGTGACTAGGCTGAAGAGCCGTACCAAGGCGATTCTGTGAAAGATCTAGCTGCAGCGACTGTGAATCCGAGTCTGTGAACGCCCAAGATGTCGTGGTAGACCGCATCGATTAGCTGCTGTAGCAGCCGTGCTTCTCAAAACGCTGTCTCATCCAAAGCCTACATTTGACTACAGCTTTCTTACAGGACTACTGGAAGCTCTGTAAAAAGAGTCAGCGGGTCAGTTTAATGGCAGCTTTGGGTATCTGCTCTTCAATTCCGCCTGCTGGCCAAGGAAATGAACGCGAGCGCTTTGCCTACATCCTACCTATGGTAGGATTAGTGTGCAAACGATCCTTTCAGAGTTCGAGCTAAAAAGCGTGCTCGGCGTAACAAGACCGACAACGAGCAGACTTGACGTATACAGTTTTAAATAAAAATCCACAGTAACTATTAGCCACTTCCGGTACATCGCTGTGATCTAAAAATAAAACGAGGTGCATCGTCGCAAAACCTTGGTTGAACGTGTAATTAGAGGCCGAGTCGATGCTGTTTTCACCTTTTGACAAACTTCTGCTACGAAGTTTGCTATTCCGCAGCCGGATTAAGACACGGCACGTTAAGCGGAATCCAACGATTTATAATTCTTAAAACTCGATTTTTTGCAACTAAGACGCCTTGTTGCCTTTCTCCCTCAATTTCTCAGCTTCTAGGCATGTTAGGGTACCAGTAGATACTGCAAAATAAAGTTGAAACACACTTGAACACGTTGGCATTCATACATCCAAACGTTCTTACTAAGACCGTTTTTGTTTGGGGCGGTCTCGTATGGAATAGAAAAGCGAAATATATCCCCCAAAGGGTTCTTAACTTTGAAAACGTCACCTTCGTCCAGATCGATCTGTGTCAACTGCCGGCATTTTCTACCCAGGTGTATCCCAATAATACTCGCTGGATTTCACGAAACTAGATAAAAATCCGTTTGCCACTCCTACACTATCGGAACGAACTAAAATCATCCCTGAGAAAATGTTATAGAAGTCCACATAATTAGGTTGAGTTTTCCATGATATTGCATATAGTGCTGATGCGTTGGTGGGGGATATTCGAGATGTTTAGTTGGTGACGGCGTTGATGAGCTCCTTGCAACAAATAGTTGAGTACATGTGCGGCTGAGTGATGGAAGTAGGACTTTTGACAGCGATAATTGTTGTACCACAAAACCGGTACACACCGAGATTGGAATACTATGAAATTGGAATGATTTTGCCGTTCCCGACGACATGACAATTGAGGGGTTCATCGTACTGTAATAGTAAGGCGTCAGCGCAAAACAGAGACTGCATGCACAGACTGGAGGCGGGCGTTGATGGTACAGGCCCGACATACCGCATATCCCCTGTCCTAAGCGAAATTTTCTCCTAAGCGAAAATCTATTGTGACCAATACCAGGTTCCTATTTGTAACATATGGCAGTGGCTAAAATATCGCCTTGCGCAGCTAATAATAGGCTTCGGTAAGTCTGTCCACAGCCACCACTTGGACTCATTGCAGAAAGCATGGGTCGACCTCGTACAACTGGAGCTGGCAAGAAGCCGAAGAAATACACTTATAGAGCTGTTGCTTACACCCACAAGCGCCTTGTGCTCGAGTTCTTAGCTGCAGATCACACAGTAAACGAAGCTATTGCGCACTTCTATCCATCCTGTTCTGCAACTGAGAAGACGCGCAAGCAAAAGCAGATATCAAAGTGGAAAAAGAAAAAGCGCGTACTTTGTCCTTCTGCAGCGAAGGCAAGGGGCATCTATAGAACTTACGACGCATCGGGCAAGGAACACTATTATCCTGCGATGCAGAAAGCGATATCGTTCTCTGGCTGAACTCGATGCGCCGAGAAGGCTGTCCTGTTACCTCGCAGATGTTGCAATTCAAGGCATTAGAGGTGGCTAGTGATGAAGGGCTTACTACCGACGTATTAATGGCATCACATTCACGGCGGAGGCGCTTCATGCGGCGTCACAAGCTGTCGCTTCGTGCTCGGATACGCCAGGGCCAGATGACGCAGAAGATGCGGCTGCAGCTAAAGCCAAGTTTCAAGGTGAAGTTCGGGCAGCCATCGTTGAGCACGGGATTACTACCGTGTACAACGCAGACCAAACAGGTATGGATATTTATCACAGCACTGCCTGCGTCTCATGAGTACTAACAGCTTGCAATTTACAGCTGTGTTCTTTGAGTATCTGCCCCACACAACAATCAACACTCGAGGTGCCAAAACGTTTGGGTGAAGTGTAGTTGCAAGGACAAGGAGCGGGCCACTGCAATGCTGTTAGGGGACTGGCATGGAAACAAATACGTCCCGTTTCTCGTCTTCAAGAGTGGAGTGTCACGCCGTTACCACATTCAAGCGGTCAACGACTCTGTGCGTCATGGTTTCGGCGTACGTATGTGGAAGGAGATCTTCGCGCTGCAAGCTTTGCACGGTTGTCGTATCTACGGCAACCCAACTGCGTGGTGGAACTCACATATCTCGTTGGAGTTTCTGCGTTACCATTTTGAATACCGAGATAACATGGACGACAAGCTGCTACTTCTTTGGGATGACTTCTCGGGTCACTGGACCCAGGAAGTCATCGACTACGCCGATTCCATCAGCGTGGTGCTGATGAAAGTGCCGTGCCAGCCAGCAGACGTCGCCTGGAACCAGCCTTTCAAAGTAGACTCCGATCGCGATGGGTGGACTGCCTCCACTCTCAGATTGCTGATCACCATGCAGCCGAACGCATTCGGACAGCAGAGGGGGAACGTTTGGCAGAGGAAGCAGCAACGATTGCCCGAGTGGAGATACAAGAGGTGGCAAGGGAAATGATTGACAGCATTCAGGAGCAAGTGTCAAGCTCTGCGTTTCACATGGATGCGCCCAAGCGCCCTGACATAACGTCCTGGATTGCCGAATGTTGGAAGGAGCTGAGTTCCACGACGATCGTCAGCGGTTTCGCTAAGGCTGGTCTCCTTGGTGACGTGCGCACTGTCGATAACGAAACTCAGTCTAACTGCATCGAGGGTATCATTGATTTGATAGACAAGCTAAGTGATCTCGGCGCTACAGGACGGTCAATGAGCACTGACGATGAGTATGCCAGGAGTGACAGCTCGGACGATAAATTTTAGAATATATTTTATTTAATACAATTCGTGAAGGTACCCAAGTGTGCTTGGACACGTAGCTCACATGGGAAGAGCACCGCGTTTTATGCGGATGGACGCGGGTTCGATTCCCGCCGTGTCCATACTTTTTTCTTTAAGTACGACTACAATTCCTACCTTTTACGAGGTAATTCGTACTTGGACCAATTAACCCTAACGTTTACGTTTAGAGCGCACATCGACGTTCGCTTAGGACAGGGATATGCGGTAGATGGAATACATAGTGGAGGACTAGTGAGAGTGATACACATCATTAACATGTGGCGTGCTTGGTGGCCGACGGCACATTGCCATTATTGGACGCAGGATGTCGGCCTCGACAAATGGGACCGCCATCGATAGACCACTTTAATAAGGGGACTTTCCGCGGTCTACCTTTTTTAAGCTATTCAAGGGATGAGAGACCCTCTTAGAAAAGGTAAGGTGAGGGAATCTTCTCAGCATAGTGAAGAAACCAGTATAAAAAATGTATTGAAATGATTATATGGATGCTTGAAATACAGAGCTTTGACCGTGTACACGCCACTACTTGTGTTTGCTTGCAACCGCTGATATGTTTAGCGTGGAAGGTTCCTTCTAACAAAAAATAGAAGGAACCTTCCACGCTAAACATATCAGCGGTCTCTATTATCGTTCCGCTCCCAGACGATAATAGAGAAGTCTGATTCAACCGCAGTAGTGTTCGGAAACACGTTGGCGAGGGTACCACAGAACTGTTGAATCATATTGAAGCGCCCACCTACCAACATCCATCCTGGTTCAAATCCGGTCTTTCCATCAGTACACTTTTGTGAAGCTAAGCGCAATACTTCATCTTTCCGAATAGCAGCTACAAACGCCTGGTGATCGGTCTCAATTTGCTGTAGTTGCTCTGGTGTCCATCCAGCACGCTCGAGGCGCGGCTTGTGCTTACCTATAAGCTCCACAATGCAGCTCCGCGTGTTTTTGTTGGTAAGCGCTGGGAGTTGATTTACGGCATTTGCTGCGATTAGCTACAATTATGGTTATACTAACGATGTAACGGGGTTACACGAAGGTTGCTACGCGTGTGGTACACACCAAGGGTAACCTCTAGCGGATAGCCATCCGGCTGGTACCAATTGGCCGTACAGCCATTCATTTACCTTTCACTGGAGCTAACTATAGCTATAGTTAGACTCATACATTTACACCAGATACGGGCTAGCCGCTTTAAGAATTCAATGCAGTTCATATTTTGCAGTTAATTGTGTTGGCCTTTGTATAAGGGACATTGACTCTGCGAGTCCTAACTTACGCGACTGTACTAGGTTCTTGTGTAGAACCTGAGGCTGGAAGCCTGGAACTTAGACTCGGGGAGTCCTACGTCTTCCTCTGTGCCGTGCACACCTAAGCAGCCCCGCTGCACCCGGAGCACTTGTAGTCAATCCGACTCCTGAGTCGTAGACTGAATCTCTGTGAGAATGGAGCACCCGGCGTTCGCGCACTTGTCTTCAAGTCAGCAGGACACGCTTAAAAAGCTAATGTCCCTGCTAGGCCCTGAGAGCATGGCGCACCTGGCGTCACAAGGTCCGGACGCGGTTCACGCGCGCCTCGAGGCGTTCTCTACGTATGAGAATGCTCTTATGGAGCACATCCCGCTGCGAGTCAGCACTGCTGCGCCTCAGACGATGTCAAGACCCAAGCCGCTCGTATTGAGCGTTAATGCCTTTTCCGGCAAGGAAGGTGAGAACCTTCAGCTGTGGACCCGGGAGGTCCAGATGGCTATGGGTTCCGCCATCCTCCAAGCGAGCAGCAACGCGTTGCGTTCGCTGTCTCCAAGCTCAGCGGGCGAGCCCGGGAGTGGGCACTCACGTGCGGAGCGTCCGTTGACGCTGCCTTCCCTACACGGGAAGAGCTGAAAGCCCAGCTAGCGCAGGTGTTCTCACCGCCTAATCAGGCCTATCGCGTACGCTCATGCTTCCTGGCAAGCCGCCAAGGCAAGAAGGAACTGGTGGACTATGTCCAGGAGCTGCGTACGCTGATGGCGGGTATGGTCGCCGAACCTCTACCGGAGGTGGTGTCCGTAACCATCTTCATGGAAGGACTGCGGGCCGGCGTCGCCCGTACGGAAGTTTTCCGCACCAACCCGCGCTCTTTGAAGAGGCTGTTACTGTGGCATTGAATGCCGAACACAACTTTAAGTTGTCACGGGTTGGAGTGAGCGCCAGCTCGGCCGGGACGGGAGGTGCCGAGCCCATGGATCTCAGCTATGCTGAGGATGAAGAAGCAGAGCTTCGGGCTGTCGAACAGCAGGCAGGCATCCGCCGATGGTATGTGTGCGGGAGTACCCGCCACCTAAGGCCAACTGGCCCCCTGCGCAGACAGCGCTCTGGTCGTTCGGGTCCCAACCCGGCTTCGGGCCATACCACTGGTTCGTCGCAGGGAAACGACAACTTCCAGTAGGTGCGGTGGCCTACTGGGGAAGAACTGAGTTTTGTTGTGCCTTGTGAAGGTGACGGACAACAGGGCTCAGCCCCGAAGAGAGCCGTGCTCTATAACACGGAACGGATATGCAAGCCGGGCTTGCTGGTCGTCCTTGTGGACGTGAAGGGCTTTGAGACGTCTTGATAGACTCAGGAGCGTCTGGCAACTACGCCAGGCGCTCCACTGTAGACGAAGTCAGCAGTATGCTGAGGCGCTGAGAGTGCGAGAGGGTGACATAGTTACTGTCCGTCTAGCGACGGGAACCCGTGTCACGGTGCCGAAGGTCCCAATTGACCTAAGGCTGAAGTTCTTGGACTTCGATAGCGTGGAACGCTGTCTGGTCCTCGACCTGGATTCGAGGATATGACCTCATCCTGGGCATGGCGTGGCTGGAACGCCACGAGCCCTGGATTGTTTGGAGGTCGAAGACCTTAGGCGCAACTCGCATCTCTCCTAGTGGAGCATTGGCGAGTCATGAACCCACCTCTGTTAGGAAGCAGAAGCGCTTTTGGCGCGAGCACTGGGCTGAAACGGCCATGGTGCTGGACATCGGTGTGTCCGAGTTGGTATACAACACTAGTGTCGGGGACAGGAGTCCCAATGAGCGCTTTGCGCTGGTCGATGAAATGTCGACGTTCGGGCAGAGCCTGGTTGATTCTTGTGGAGCGGCACGTACTCCGTTAAGTGATGGTCACCGACCGTGCGACCCATCGCTGAGTGTCGATGAAGATACTGAGCCTGTTTGTGGGGCGGCACGTACTCCGCCGAGCGATTCGTCGCTGGATGTCAAGTTTGACATGAAGTCTGTCAGCCAGACTAGACGTGGGGGGCACGTTCGCCACCGCGCGGAGTGGCGCGTAATCCACTGAGTGGAGATGGCTCGTCGAGCACGTCTTCGCTGGAGGTGCCTCTGGCTCTCGAGCCTTCCCAGGCTGATGGCGCTGCCACTGTCGCCATGACTCTATCGTCCGGACGATCTCGGTCGCAGAGGAGGAGGACGATGAGACGCAGAGCGTCTACGACGTCGGTGACGTCGGACGAGGTGTCCAGCGTTTCGTGCGGCACCGCTCCACGCGACTGCAGTGAGCAGTTGTACACCTTTGTCGATGGAGTGACGGGTGACGTCACGGGCGACATTAGCCTAGAGGCCATCCCGGCGATCGAGGAGCTCTTAGAGCTGGACGAGATGTCGATTGCCGAGTTTGGCGAGGCCTTAAAGGCGGGCGAACTCGCCGAAGTGGTCATATTTCGACCTAAAGAGGAGCTCAACTCTTCTTCACTTCTTGACGAAGCAGTCCTCGAGGACACCAAGAAGGCGCTTAATGCGCGGAGCGGATCCTCGATCCTCAAATATCCTTCTGATCCCTTTTATCCTTTGGTAAAGGAGTATCAGGACGTGGTGTCAACAGACCCACCGTCTGGCTTACCTCTGGATCGAGGTGTCCGTCACGAAATTGACCTGGTTCCTGGAACCAAATACTGCGTAACTCGGCAGTGGCCCTTGCCAAAGGAACAATGTGACGTCATTGACGCGTTCTTCCGTGCGAAGCACGAGGCGGGATTAGCGCGCGAGAGCAAGTCTCCGCACTCCACGCCGACGTTCTGTGTCAGAAAACCCAATGGCAAATGGCGCATTGTCCACGCTTTTAATAAGCTCCATGCCGCCACCATCCCGGCACAGACGCCAGTTCCTAGGAAGGATGTTCTTCAGAACAACATGGTTGGATGCACCATGTACAGTGCCCTTGACCTCGTCGATGGTTACTACCAATTGCTCATGCGAGCCAGCGATATACCGCTAACGGCGGTCAGCACCCCGAGCGGAATGCTCTGGGTGTGGCTGATTATGCCCCAAGGGCTTTCAAACGCGCCAGCGACGTTCAATCGTCTCGTGACGCAGCTCTTTTGGCCCCATCGGGCGTACGCACAAACGTACTTTGACGATATATTCGTCCATAGTCGTGCGGAGCACGGTAAGTCGGATATGGAGAATCACATCAAACACTTGCGAGCAGTGCTCGAGTGCATGCGCACGTACAAGTTGTACGCCAATGCAGATAAATGGCTCTTCGGCGCCGAGGAAATTCCTTTCCTCGGCTGCTTCATTGGGAAGCATGGCCTTAGGGCTGATCCAGCCGACGTCAAGGCCATCGTGGACTGGCCGGTTCCAAAGAACCAGAAGGACTTGCGTAAGTGGCTTGGCCTGGCCAACTACTTGCACAATATAGCGAGAATTACGCTGACGTGGCGCGGCCACTCTCCAATCTCCTTAAGAAGGATGTGGAGTGGTGTTGGGATGCCGAGCATCTAGAAGCCTTTGATAAAGTTAAGGAAAGCCTTCTGCAGGCGCCAATCTTGGCACTCCCGGACCCCGGTCGTCCATTCAGCGTCGTTTGTGACGCCTCCGATTTCGCAATTGGTAGTGCTTTACTGCAAGCGGACGCCGACGGGCATGAACGCGCAATTGCGTTTGAATCTCGCCAGCTTAAGGCAGCGGAGAAGAACTACCCAGTTCATGACAAAGAGCTACTTGCGATGAAGTATGCTCTAGTCAAATTCAGGGTCCACCTGCTCGGCTCCAAGCCATTTGTGATCTTCACCGATCATGCGTCACTACGCACTGCGACACAGTCGCCGCACCGATCTCAGAGGTTGGCCCGTTGGCTCTCCTTCTTTGCGGAGTATAACTTCCAGGTGAAGTACAAGCCGGGACGGCAAAATGTCCTGGCCGATGCGCTTTCATGCCGTCCGGACTACGAGCTTGCTCATATCAATATGGTGACCTCGTCGGTTCCCGACCTCATTCGAGCGGCGTATGCTCGTGATGACGCTTGCGTAGCCTTGCTACATGCTCTTGGTAGCGAGGAGTTTAAGGACTCGGACATCAAACTGTCGGCGCGTTTGCGCGCGAGGCTGCATCGATACTCTCGATGGTGGCCTGCTGTACTACAGTACGGGCCCTGATGACCGTCCTCGTGTGTTCGTCCCTCATGACGAGGATCTCAAGTATCGCCTCCTTTATGAGGATCACGACACACCGCTTAGAGGCCATCTTGGTCGTGAAAAGACCTACGCTTCCATAAGCAAGGATTATTGGTGACCGAAGCTTTATAAGTGGGCCAGCACGTATGTGCGACACGTGTCAACGGGTTAAACCCTCGCCGCATGCGGCGGCGCCCTCGCGAGCTTGCCTGTACCCACTGGGTGTTGGCAACCCATGAGCATGGACCTTGTGTTTGGTCTGCCGAAAGACTCGGCAGGCAACACGGGAATCGTGGTCTTTGTTGACCGTTTGAGCAAGATGGCTCACTTAGCGGCTGTAACGGGGCCACGTTGTGGCTGATTTCCTTTCGATGTTCGGGGTGACGGATTCTGATCCGACAACCGGATCCTCGGAGGTGTGCCACTCCACTATGGTGTGGTCCACACTTATCAGCTTAAGTACGGCTCCGAGGTTAAGTACGGTGTTTCGGCAACTTAAGTCAGTACGTTAATCCAGGGCCACTCATTCGGATTAAGGTCATTAGAAGACGGTCTAGTATTAAGGTAGTTTACAGTAGGGAACTAAAAAGCATACAATGAAACAGTTTAGCTTTAGCAACGAAGTTCGCAAGTCGTTCGGTACTCGGTACCTCACACGACAGTGAAGGCAGGGCCTTACACTACTTCAGGACAGAGACGCGTGGCGTCTCTCAAGGCTAGAAGCTACCGCTTCCTCAACGCTATTGTGCGTGTGACCCCCGTCACACCTGGTAGCACTTGTAGTCAATCCCGCAACCGACGCGGATTGTTGCAACAATCAAGTTCTCTTTGAGAATGGAAGACGCGACGAATTGGCTGCCGTCCCGCCAGGACTTCCCTCACCTCTCGGATGCCCACTGGGCCACGCTGGAGAAGATGGTGAGCCTCCTGGGAGACTCAGCTTTCGCTGGATTCCCTCATTGTCTGCGGAGCAGCAAATAGCGCGCGTAGAACGCTTCGACAAATACGAGTCGTCGCTCATCGCCCATGTAAGTGCTGTCGCGCAGGAGGCAGCACGAACCGCGATGCGGTCGGAAGCGCAGGGCGCTGCCCACGCCGCTGTTCAAGCTGCCGCGACTGGATCGGGCGCGTTCGCTACGCAACCCGGCACGACCAAACCAGTCAAGATGACCGTCCCCAAGTTCGACGGCAACGAATCGGACAGCCTGGTCTTTTGGATCAGGGAGATCGAAATAGCGCTAAGCGCTGGCCAAATTTACGAGGTAAGATCACAGGTCGCGTTCGCGCTTTCCCATCTCGGAGGCCGAGCACGCGCGTGGGCCATGGCCCGTGAAACGGCGACTCCAGGGTACTTCACCTCGTGGAAGTTCATGGAGCAAGAACTGCGTTCGAACTTCCTACTTGCCAATGTGGCATATCGTTTCCGTTCGCAGTTTCTGCGGTGCACGCAAGGAAAGAGGTCTTTGCAAGACTACACCATGCAACTCCAGAATCTGGAGGCGGCCATGGCGGGGGCCCCACTCTCTGAGGACGTCAAGGTGACGGTCTTCATGGAAGGGTCCGCCCAGGTCCTGTAAGGACGGAACTCTTTCGGCGCCAGCCAAAGACGTTCAACGAGGCGGTGCATATCGCCATGTTGGAAGACCATTGCGTGCGTTCCGCACAAGGTGCCGCGGGCGGTCGGAAGTAGCCGAAGGACCTACTCCTATGGAGATATCTTCGGTCGAGTCGGCTCGGCCTCTGCGAAAGCAGCGTGTCAGAGGCAGATGCTTCGGCTGCAACGAGTTGGAGCATTTCCGTCGGGATTGTCCGACGAACCCATGGCGCGGCCGACGCGGCAAGATGGGTACGGCTTCGCCAATTCTCAACCGGCTGGAATTTGCGTCGTCGGAAAACGACGACTCCCAGTAGGCGCGGGGCGCCCTGCTGGGAGGTTTGTCCCCTCAACGAGGATGGTGGTTATACCACCTCCCTCCCCAGGGAGACAGCCCCAGAGACGACACTCCTGTGTCTCTCAGTGGCTTTGGCGAGATCTAATCTCGTGGTGGTCACCGCCAGCGTCAAAGGGTATGAGGAGCCCATGACTGTCCTTATCGACTGCGGCGCGTTGTATAACTTCGCGACGAAGGCCAGTGTGACTAGGAACAAGACACTCTACGATAGAGCTGCATCGACGCCTTCTTCGAAGCGAAGCACGCCGCGGGCATGGTGCGAGAGTCCAAGTCGCCGCATTCGTCTCCGACGTTCTGCGTGCGGAAACCCAACGGGAAGTGGCGCATGGTACATGCCTTCAACAAGCTGAACGCAGCAACCATCCCGGCGTCGACGCCGATTCCCCGTAAGGATGTGTTGCAGAACAACATGGCTGGTTGCAGCATCTACAGCGCGCTCGACATGGTCGACGGATATTGTCAGCTACTGATGCGTGAATCGGACATTCCTCTCACAGCGGTGAGTACTCCCAGCGGGATGTTGTGGGAATGGCTAGTCATGCTCCAAGGGCTGTCGAATGCACCGGCCACGTTCAACCGGCTGGTGACCCAGCTCTTCAGGCCGATGCGGCAGTTCGTACAAACGTACTTCGATGACATCTTCGTACGTAGCCACGCCGTGGCTGATAAGACAGCGGACGAGGTTCACATTGAACACCTGCGCCAGGTCTTGACATGCATGCGCGAAAATCGCTTATATGCCAACATCAATAAGTGCATCTTCGGAGCCGAGGAGATCCCCTTTTTGGGCTGCTTCCTTGGGAAGGACGGAGTCCGGGTCGACCCGGCTAAGGTGGAGGCCATCGCAAATTGGCCGGTGCCGGCGTCCCAAAAGGACTTGCGCAAGTGGCTTGGCCTCGCCAATTACTTGCATAAGTATAGTGCCAACTATGCGGAAATGGCTCGGCCACTGACCGCTCTCCTTAAGAAGGAGACCACGTGGTCGTGGAACGACGAGGCGCAGGGCGCCTTTGAAGCGATCAAGCACAGCCTGCAAACGGCTCCCATCCTGGCATTGCCTGACGAAGATCGTCCGTTCAGCGTCGTGTGCGACGCGTCCGACTTCGCCATAGGCTGTGCCTTGCTGCAAGTTGATGCCGAAGGCAGAGAGAGAGTGGTCTCATTCCAGTCTCGCCAATAGAAGGCGGCGGAAGAGAACTACCCTGTCCACGACAAGGAACTTCTCGCGATGAAGTATGCGCTCGTCAAGTTTCGGGTACATCTGCTGGGCAGTAAACCATTCGTGGTGTATACCGATCATGCCTCGTTGAGGACAGCGACGTCGTCGCCTCACCTTTCGCAGCGCATGACGCGGTGGCTCTCGTTCTTCGCCGAGTACAACTTCACGGTGGCCTACAAACCAGGCAAGCAGAATGTCCTGGCGGACGCACTCTCTCGGAGACCGGACTACGAAGTGGCGCATGTCGCCTTTCTAGAGTCCCCGCTCCATGAGCTTATCCGCGACGCCTACGCGAGAGACGACGACTTACGCGACTTGGTCGTGGCACTAGGCGCCGACGGCACGTCTGTTAAGCTAACAGCTCGACAGCGCTCTCGATTACATCGTTATAGCCTGGCCGAGGGCCTTATATTACCAAGTTGACGTCAGCGACGAACCACGAATCGTGGTGCCTCACGATGAGAACTTGCGCCACCGTATCCTCTATGAGGCTCATGACGTTCCGCTCGGCGGTCACTTGGGTCGAGAAAAGACGTACATGTCCGTAGCCCGTGACTTTTGGTGGCCAAACATGTACAAGTGGGTACGTAAGTACGTCTCCACGTGCGAGACATGTCAACGGGTGAAGCCGTCGCCGTCGTCAGCGGCCCCACTCATGAGCTTGCCGGTTCCGGCGGAATGTTGGCGCTCTGTGAGCATGGACTTCATCTTCGAGTTACCGCCCGACGGGCACGGCCACACTGGCATTTTGGTCTTTGTCGACCGTCTGAGTAAGATGGTGCGGCTAGCCGCGGTGAAGAAGAGCGTGAAAGCGCCACAAGCAGCTCAGCTGTTCATCGACAACGTCTTTCGCCACCACGGACTCCCGGAGTCCTTTGTGAGTGACAGAGACCCCCGGTTCGTCTCCTATTTCTGGGAGCATCTCTTTCGCCTCCTAGGCACGAGACCGACATGTCCACGACGGACCATCCACAAACTGACGGTCAAACCGAGCGGGTCAACCGAGTCCTAGAGGACGTATTACGAAGTGTGTGCGCGTCCGAGCCCACGAAGTGGGGAGTGATGCTTCCACAAGTGGAATTGCGCTTAACAATGCGGTGCATGCGTCGACGGGCTTCACGCCTTTCTACATCAATGGCCTCCGCCATCCGCGCACGCCGTTGGCGTTGCCCCCGGCTCAAGATGTGAGGAGGATAGGGGCTAAGGCCGACGACCCAAGGGGTCTTTCCGGTGTGCGTCCTTCTATCAAGAAAAATCTGTTGTCCTTCATAGAGGAAGGAGCCGCCGTGCGGCAACGTGTCCGCGACGCAATGGCCGCGGCACAAGATAACCAGAAGGAAAACGCGGATCGCCATGGGCGCAAGAACACATTGGTGTTTAACTTAGGTGACTTGGTATTACTTAACGCTAAAAACCTACCTACCCATGCCGTTTCGGCAGTCGGAAGCACGAAGCTCCGACCCCGATTCGTGGGGCCGTTTACGGTCATTGGGGTCCACGGGAACGCATACACACTCGACTTGCCCTCGGCAATGGAGACGCACCCGACGTTCTACGTCGGACTGCTTAAGGCGTACCACTCGGCGGCGGACTTTGACGCGGAGGATCCGAATGCGGAGGATCTTGACGCGGGGATTCGAGGCACTTGACGCCGCGGGCGCAGGGGCCGGATGCGACGTGGGTCCAGCCAACAGTTGACGCAAGGCGTCTGCCAGAAACATCGTCTGGGTCGGGTCCACTAGAGCAGGGACGGCTGCCGGAGCGGCAGGAGGATGACGAACTTGATACTCCAGGGCACGTACGCGATCGTACAAGTCCCGTATCCACCCTTGGTGGTCGCTCAGGGCGGATCCAGCGCGCTGCCCGGTCACCTCCAGACCCTCAACGCTCTTCGAGAGCCGTCGAAACCCTTGTTCCAGCTGATACAGACGACCACGGAGATCACTCGCCTCGCGATCGAAGTTCTCACGCGCATGGCGCCGCTCCTCGGCGACCCGAGACTGCAACGCTTGCAAGTCGCCACGTAAACCCAGGATCTCCGATCGCTGGGTTGCCACCAAGGCCTGACACCCCTCCAGTCCTCGCAGGACGTCATTCGGATGCGAGGCGTCCCGCGACGGGGAGCGATGGGATCGAGCGACCGAACGTCGCCGACCATAACGCGCGTCTGCGTCCCCTCCCCCGCTACTGGGTAGCGATGGTGCCCAGCACTTCCACGTGGAGAAGCTTCTGAAGCATAAGAGGCGTGGCGGCCGCCGCCTCTACTTGGTGAAGTGGCGCGGCTATCCGACGGCTCAAAGTACGTGGGAGCCGGAGGACCGCCTCTTGGAGGACTGCGCCGACCTCGTACACGCTTACACGAGCTCCCTCGGAGCCGGTCGGCGTTAACGGGGCCGAGTACGCTTTGCGGTTCCACCGGCTGAGACTGCCGAGACTTCTGAACCTTCTGCACCACCTCTTCGAGGATGTCGCGCGGCATGGGGTTGTCACGGGCGTGAAAACGCTTTGCCCACTGACCGTGGGCACACATCTTCGCCATGCGAAAGCGAAGTCGCCGAAGGGCGAGCCAATCAAGCCGATGCGGCGATCGGAGGAACTCGGGCAAAGGATAGCCAAGCTGGCGTAGCCACCCCTCGAATTCAACCTCGGCCGACTCGCGCCTGAGCGCAGTATCCTCCGTGAGGACCAACGGGCACTCGTCATAGTGCTCGATCCCACGCTCCTGGCGTCGACTGCGGTCGAGATACGCCGCGTACTCCGCAGGAGTCCAGACGCGGAGCGCCAGGAGCTGCTCGCGGGTGCGCGGCGCCGCCGGATCTCGCTCGCGCTTGGCCGCTTGGCGTCGTTGGCGGTCCTCCTGCTCGAGGCGAGCGCGCTTCTGCAAGGATTCGCGATTGTCGCGCTGCAACATGTCCAGCGGGACGTCATCACCAGGAAAGATGTTGGTGATGACCCGCCCTTCAGTCGTCGCGGCTAGAGCAGCACTGCTGCGAGGAGTGGCCGGGCTGCCAGGATGGAGCGCCCTTTGGGCCTCGGTCAACTGCGGTGAAGACGGCGTGTCGGGCACCTCCCCAGGTTCCTTGTCCTCGTCGGACTCGTCATAGTCCAGCTCGTCCGACGGACAATAGCGCGATTGTGACCCGATGGGCGACGCAACGTCCTTGGTTGTGGACGGAGGCTTTGCCTCATGGTTGCTCACATCACCCTCGACCTGCGAGGCCTTTGCAGGAGACGAGCGCTTAGCACTCCTGGTCTTCGCGTCGTCGGCAGAAGGCGTGGCCTTTCCGTCGTCGGCAGGAGGCGTGGTCTTCGCAGGAGGAGAGCGCCTCGCGTCGCCAGCAGGCGCGTCAGCGTCGGCCTTTGAGGCCTCGTCCGACTCATCCCCCGTCAGGGTCTCTATGCCCTGTGGGCCGGAGGAGTCGCTAGCGTCGGCACTGTCGACGGGTGATTC
The DNA here is from genome assembly GCA_011947335.1 of Phytophthora constricta. NCBI lineage: Eukaryota > Oomycota > Peronosporomycetes > Peronosporales > Peronosporaceae > Phytophthora > Phytophthora constricta. Next base: position 18,830 of record JAAVTI010001116.1, on the reverse strand, counting down.
GTAGGGGCCCGGAACGGACACGGCACGGCGACGAGGCACGGGCTGCTTCACGGCCTTCGGCTTGCCCAGGGTGGGCGTCTTCGCACTGGCGGCGCGAGCCTTCGCGGCCTTGGCCGCAGAGCGTGTGGTCGTCTTGGTCTTGCCAGGCATGGCGCAGTCAGAGAGCCCAGCGGGCGGCGCGGCGTGTCTTCGGGCGTGAAGGTCTTGAAGGCCCAGTGGGCGGCGCGGCTTGCTCAGGAGAGCGTCCTTTCTGGAATGAGGCCGAGCCTCGTTGGCGTGCTGGATTCCCCTCGCCCGAGACGGGTGTCTCTCAGTTGGGTGTGGGAGGGTGTAACGGGGCCACGTTGTGGCTGATTTCCTTTCGATGTTCGGGGTGACGGATTCTGATCCGGCAACCGGATCCTCGGAGGTGTGCCACTCCACTATGGTGTGGTCCACACTTATCAGCTTAAGTACGGCTCCGAGGTTAAGTACGGTGTTTCGGCAACTTAAGTCAGTACGTTAAGCCAGGGCCACTCATTCGGATTAAGGTCATTAGAAGACGGTCTAGTATTAAGGTAGTTTACAGTAGGGAACTAAAAGCATACAATGAAACAGTTTAGCTTTAGCAACGAAGTTCGCAAGTCGTTCGGTACTCGGTACCTCACACGACAGTGAAGGCAGGGCCTTACACTACTTCAGGACAGAGACGCGTGGCGTCTGTCAAGGCTTGAAGCTACCGCTTCCTCACGCTATTGTGCGTGTGACCCCCGTCACAGCGGCGGTGCCGGATTCCATCGATGGAGAAGGGACAGCCCCGCTGTTCTTAGACCGTGTCTTTCGGCAGCATGGGCTTCTCACGTCTATTGTCTCGGATCGAGATCCCCGCTTCACTGGGAAGTTCTGGTCGTCCGTCTTTAAGGTGCTCGGCACCAAGTTGGACATGTCCACGGCGGGTCATCCGCAGACCGACGGTTAAACTGAGCGCGTCAACCGCGTTCTGGAGGATATCCTCCGCAGCGTGTGCGCTGAAACGCCTAAGCGTTGGAGCGCGATGCTCCCACTCGTTGAGTTCGCATTGAACAATGCGTTGCACGCCTCGACAAGCTTCACTCCGTTCTATGTGAACGGCCTCTCTCACCCTCGCGTTCCTTTAACGCCGGGGAGAGATCGGCGCTAGCCTTGCTGATGTCAGCCGTCGGGCTATCCGCACACAAGTCGAAGACTTCTTGACGACGCGTCTTAATGTCTTACGACATGTGCGTGACGCAATGGCTGATGGCCAAGATGTGCAAAAGAAATATGCAGATGCAAAAGGGCGAGGAATTTGGGCAAATTTGAGGTCGAAGACTGGGTTTTATTGAATGCCAAGAACCTACCTACACATGCAGTGTCAGCCGTCTTCAAGACGAATTTGCGTCCGCGATTCATTGGACCATTCAAGGTCGTGGCCAAAAGGGCCTTGCGTACACGCTCAATCTTCCAAAGAAGATGCGAACACACCCCGTGTTGTACGTGGGCTTGCTTAAGCCGTATCCGGATCCGGCGCGCGTGAGCGCGGAGGCGTTGGCGCCAACGACTGCGTCTGGGACGACGCTGCGCCAAAGGCGGGTTGCCCTGGCGGGGAAACGGGTGCCGACGGCCGCTGCAACTGCAGCAGCAAATTTAGCTGACCCCGCAGCTCAGCGAGCGCCAGCTCCAGAGCCCCCACGCGATCGTGGATTGACCACGGAGACTCGAACCAGTCCACCCGCTCATGAAGGTCGTGATCATAGCGATCGAGGGACCCCATCTCTGTCGCTGAGCGTCCTGAAGGGCCCGATGGCCGCGTTCGAGAGCATACACGTCCGATCGTGGCGCGTAGCGCGGGTCCACAGGACGGGAGCCACCCGGCTCATGATCGTCCTCCTCCGGCGCTGCTCGATGAACATGGCGAGCTCCACTATCACGTGGAGCGCCTCCTTGCGCGACGTCGTCGTCATGGCCAAACCCAGTATCTGGTGAGTGGCGGGGTTACCCGCACGTACAAAACCCTGGGAGTACGAGGTACCCCTTCGGCAAGATTACCCTGACGTCGTGGACGCTTTCATTCTGGCGGATCAGAGGAGCCCGAAGAGCCAGAGGTCGCGTCAGCGACCATCCAGCGCTTCTCACTAGTGTGGGAGGCGGAGAGGCAGAAGCCGAGATCAGGCTCTGACCAGTGGCTGTTACAGCCGAACGTGCGCCAGCGACGGTGCTCGTGGTGCTGAAACAGCAGGACCGAAGGAAGAGGCGCGTGGCGCGGGCCGATACGCTGTGGACAGTTGGCGCCTTGCGCGGAGCTTCGCATAGTTGAAGCGAAGTCGACGTTCAAGACGAACATCTTCCTCACGGAAGCTCTTCAGAAGATTGTCGGCGGAAAGGAGTTTACGAGCCCCTCCGCCCAGCACATGAAGTGCGACTCGTACACGAGCACGGCTTCTCCTGGGGAGAGAACCACGGGACACGTCCGCATCTGTGGGACAGACCCGCCACCAGCCTGGGCTCGCAGGCGCTCAAGATACTCGTGAGGATGCGTCTCCTGGGGAGTCAGAAATCGCTCACGTAGAGCCTCTCGCTGAGCGAGCTGCTGTGCTGTAGCGGCCGGAGACCCAATGACATAGCCACCCAGTAATTGGGAAGCCGCTTGACGAGCGACCTCCACGGCATCGCGAGGTTCAAAACCGTAGTCGCGCCGTGTCGAGGACACGAGTAGCCGAGCCACCGGACGCAGCGTCCGAGGCACGCGATCCTCAGCAGCCAGGCGCCGGCCCTGGGCCTCGTCCAAGTCGTTTGTGATGACGCTGGAGTCCCTACGGACGTCTTCATCACGAGGAGGCAAGGAGGCGCATCGCGCTGGGTTTGCCATCCACCGCAGGCCGCCGATCGTTCAGGGAACGGGTTCGGCGTGCGCAACGTGCGCTCGGGGGTCGAGGTTCGCGATGCCTGGGGCATGTGTCCCTCCGAGGGTGGCGTGTGATCGCCGTCCTGACGGTCGTCATCCTCTTAGTCGAGCTCACCATCCTCCGCCTCAGAGGCGCTGTCGAGGGACCTCGAAGAGGCTTCGTGCGTAGTGCCGTCACTCGCAGGGAAGCGGCTCATAGCTGACACCCCGTGTCGACGAGCGAGCTGGACGAAATACGCGGAGACCGAGAGAAGGGTCAGAGGACGACAGTCCTAGGCGCTGTAGCGCGATGGAGTTTGTGGAATGCACAGCACGAAATTGAGAATGGACTCGAGCGAGTCGAAGTTCCAACGGAACGATGTGGCGTGACCAGTTCAGGTCAACCTCTCGGAGGTGAAGCTTTGTCGTTGATCCTCCGTATCCACGGGGAGGGTGTAACGGTGTTACACGAAGGTTGCTACGCGTGTGGTACACACCACGGGCAACCTCTAGCGGATAGCCATCCGACTGGTAACTGGTACCCACTGGCCGTACAGTCATTCATTAACCTTTCACTGGAGCTAACTATAGCTATAGTTAGACACCAGGTACGGCTAGCCGCTTTAAGAATTCAATACAGTTCATATTTTGCAGTTAATTGTGTTGGCCTTTGTATAAGGGACATTGACTCTGCGAGTCCTCACTTACGGGACTGTACTAGGTTCTTGTATAGAACCTGAGGCTGGAAGCCTGGAACTCAGACTCGGGGAGTCCTACGTCTTCCTCTGTGCCGTGCACACCGAAGCAGCCCCGCTGCAAACGAACAGCCTAGTGTAGAGTATCCCGGGCCGAAGTATCAGGAAAGTATTCAACACACGTCGAGGCGGGGGCTAACCCGCTGGAACTCGTAAGCCTACCGTCTTACCCCGCATAATGCGCATGGGTGCTCAAATAAAATACAACGCTCAGTGCGCCTTCTATTCGTTTATTGCGCGTAGGCGTTATTCAACGGACAAATCCTAAAACATGGTCGGTCATCTCACTACAAGTACAAATATGATCGCTTTGGCTGCTTGACGTTTGGTGCTGACGGCTCCACTGGTAAGGTCATGGACTGGCAAGCGGCTGGTACGTGGATCGATCCCAATTGAGGGCCCACAAATGTGGGAAGAGGGTTGACGCGAGTACTTTCTCGTTAATGCAGGCTTTCGATCTCCACCGCTCAGCCGTCTTATAGAGCGGACCGCCACCCGACGATCTCGCAGTGCTCTAAGGAGCTTGGGTTTGTTGTTTTCATCCACCCTCGTATGGTGCTCGAGGCGACGCGGTACTACTTGCCCAAAGCGAAAAAGCCACAGCCTTTCACGCCTTGCTCGTACTCCTCCAGTATAGCGAGCTTTTCCTTGATGCTGTAGCTGTGTCGGTTAGGGGCCATCGTGATGCTGAGCCTTTTCAAAAATGCGAGAGGGGAGAGGAAATCTTGACGTCCACAGTCAGATAAACGGTTGGTCACCGGTGAGCTTCCGGTGTTTGGCGCCATTCGCTGGCTGTCGATCGCCGATGAAATTACCCTAAGCGTTGTATTTGAGTGAGCGTTGCAATCGCGGTAATGACATACAAGTTTGTAGGCCTTTTTTAATAATGCGCCTATGCGCATTATGCGGGGTAAGACGGTAGTGTATTGATTGAAATATGGAATATTGAAGAGTGAGGTCAGAGTCTGATGCTAACCAGCTCGTCGATCAAGAGGCCTCTCTTCGATCGTGTCCAGAGGCGTCCCTCTAGAGCCGGACAAAGAGAACAGGTCACCAGGGCAACCTTCTACGGCAACATGCAGTAGACAGAGTTCCTATGCAAACCAACGCCAAGCACGAACAGCAAGACTTGGTGAATGCAAACCCATCGTCGCCACGACTGGGAGGCGTGGGACATCACTGGGCTATCTGTTATATCCACTAAACTGTATCCATAGTCGTCAGGACATGCCTTAGTGACGCATGTGGATACGTCAGGAGAAACGACAACTTCACTGGACCTGACTGAAGTGGTAAACCGAGCTGTGATATCCGGAAACCACTACACAGCCTCCCGCAGCTTGGTTGTACCACGTAAATAGTGCCAGAGCACTCTCGGTCACCGACAACTGCCAGCTCTGCTCAGGGAGCCACCAATGCTCGAAGCACGGCCTATGGAGACTGGATGCGGTTCATACGAGACTTGTTAGGACGGGAGGATCGTCGCTGTCGAGCAACCGGCAAGTGCGCCATGTCACGAGCAGCAGTCGAAGTCGACGATCTTGTGCGACGGCCTAGAGGGAGCTGAGAGGCATTGCTCTCGGCACTTGAGTGCTGCTGACTCGACTCATCCGGGGCCCGTCGTACTTGGCGCTCTTCGACGGAAGGTGGGACCCTCGTCGATGAAGCACTGTCTTGGGAGCTGCCACTGGCAGTTCCTCTCGCAGGTTGGCGGCGTCGCTTCTTGCGGCGCAGTGGAGGATCTACGGCGTCACTTGACGCTCGTGGTCTCCGCGTAGCTGGAGCTCGGCGTGGTGGATGAACGACATCGGGCGTCATCGATAGTCCACGGAGCTTGTTCCAGTACTCTGTGAGAGTCGGGTCCTCGGTCTTGGACACGTAATTGTCCACCAGGACTCGGATCTCAGTGGCGAGGCGCGTGAGGGGTTCGTATGAGTCTTCGATTGACTGTAAGCCCTTCCAGCTTACGCGGATCTCGAAGTCATTGATCGCTTTGTTCCAACTATGCTCCTTAAGTTCTTCGACGGCAAGCACAATTCCTTGAGAGGCGATATGTTCCAGGAGCTCATCCGTCACGTTCAAGCTGTCGTCGGCGTACATCTTGAGTCTGGAAGCGGGCATATCTTGCTCGTCATTGGTAATCAAATGCTGCACCCTGAAGGAGTGAGCATCAGCTCGCACTACTCGATAGGGGCCAATCCAAGTGACTTGCAGTTTGTTATTATGCTTCTCGTCGGCTCTGGAGCGCAGGACGTAATCTCCAACAGAGAAATTCACTAGGTTCTCGCCACGTTCATGTATCTTGTTGAGTAGTCGCTGTTTTTGTTGTCAGCCTTTCACGTCACTTGGCATTTCATGCAGGCTGTTCAGGAGGTTGTCTAGATAGCGGTCGACTTGATCGCTCGGAGGTACTTCCTGCAGCTTTCCACTTCCTGGGAGGTAAAACTCCTTGAGAGGTGTAGGACACTCGAGACCAGTAAATAACTCAACAGGAGCACAGCTTCCAAGTGAGGGAACGGGTGTATGGTTTAGGTTGGATTGGACCATAGGCACCAGATACACCCAGTCCTTGTAGCTTTGTTGTAAGCCAGGATCAGAGCTCGCATCACTGTAGAATGTCACGGTTGACACGCTCAATCGAACCGTTGATCCACGAACAGTTCGCCGGTGTGAACGTCTGCTGGGTCTTCAGGCGTCGACTGAGTTCAGCCACAATCTCGTGAAGGAAATGTATTCCTTGGTCGGAAACCCACACTGGTGGTATACCAAAACGCGAGTGCCACGCCAGTAAAGCTTGAGTCACCACTTGGCTCTCTGGTGTGTCTGCAACAACCAATTCACAGAAATGCGTAGCGTGGTCCTTGAGGACCAGCAAGTACTTACTGTCTCCATAGCTTGCGCCCAAGTAGAGATAGTCAAAGCGAAAAACGCCATTCCTCGTACTGCAATCGATCACTTCACCCCATGGCCAGGGGATAATCTCCCCCTCGATAGTGCAGACACAACAGGCAACCTTTGACAAAACGGGCCGCCACAGCTGCGACGTGCTCAATAGTGAAAAGGCGTTGGGGAGCAACCATAGCCTGTTGGCCACGGTGGCCGTGGGCACCGCAGTGAGCAACGATGCAGAGGCGTTGAAGTAGGTTAGTAGCATCAGGGGGTATCCAGATGCGGCCGTCCAAAACGATGAGGCCGTCGTCGGCGCGGTCAACACCAGATGGAGGTGAAAACCGGGATTGTATCTCCTGAAGCTCCGTCAAAGTAGGCCAAACAAAGCCCTCTTCATCAAGCGGTCGGAGGCGGGAGGCCGACGTAGCGTCAGGAGACGGCTGGATACGGGCAACCTTGAGTCGCTTCACCGTGACGGTTGGCGAATGGTTGGTGGCCCAACGTGAAATCATATCCGCCCAAACGTTGTCCGGTCCAGGGACATGATCGACGACATAGCGATGGTTCATGAGCTTCATAGCCCGACGCAACAACTTCCCGCGGACATGTTTCTTGACAGACTCGTGAGGCGCGAAAACGTGAATTAAATTCCGATGGTCGCAGTACATGCGGAACGGCTTCGGTCTCAGTAGTAAGTAGTCCAATTTGTCACATGCCAGGACAATTGGGAAAGCTTATTTCTCGATCACAGTCCAGTTTAGCTAGCTGCCCGAGAAAGTACCGCTCATGCAGTGAATGAGGCGATGTTGTTGGTCGGTGGCCGGCTTCTTCGGATCGAAATTAGCCACCTGTGTGACGATCACAGCGAAACCATTGTCAGAAGCATCAGTGAATAGACAAGTAGTGGCTTGATTGTTGAGATTGCACTTCGCTGTGTACCTCGGTTGGATCCCTACCGCTAGGCACGCGTCCTGCGCGTGCCGGGCGCGTGGCCTGTGAGGTCAGCAGTTGAAGTGAGACCAATGGAGCGATATGATTGGATGCTCGTTTGGGATAGGGTGGATGTGATTGGGCGAGGATTACTACTAGTGATTTGCCCGTTCCCGTTGCATACACCGTTCCCGTTGCATACACCGTTCCCGTTGCATACACCGTTCCCGTTGCATACACCGTTCCCGTTGCATATACCGTTCCCGTTGCACAAACCGTTCCCGTTGCATCATGGACAATCATAGGGGATTTCCTTCTTCTACTCACTCGCCTACCAAGCCTCATTCGCATAATTTCAATTGGTTATGAGCCCAAGCTACGCGGACACCGTCAAGCTCGTGGAAGACAACTACTTCCACTGGGAGTTCAACATGCGGATGAAGCTGTCGCGCAAAGGACTGCTGGCCAACATCATCAAGCCAGAGTTCGACGCGCTGAGTGACCGCTCCACGGCTGGATGGAGTACCGACGATCTGAAAGCCCTTGGTGTGATTGCTGGTGACGTGAGCCTTACATACCAAGTCTACATCCGTGGAGCACTGACGGCTATGGACGCCTGGAATCTGCTGAAGGAGCAGTTCAACCAGAGCACGCTTAAGAGCCGACTCCTCGTCACCAAGAAGTTGCACAACTTTAAGATGGAGCATGGTACTCGCTTCTCGGTGAACGTGGACCAGTTCAAGGAGCTGGTGCTGAAGATGGAGGCGATTGGTGAGCCTCTGGACGATACCCGTCAGCTCGTACTGCGGCTCGGCAGCCTCACGAAAGAGTACCGGCTGATTTGCAGCGTGCTCGAGAATACGCCGAACGTGACTCTCGCTCATGCGATCCAAGCACTTGCTGGCGTTGAAGCCTCAGATGAATCGTCATCGGCTCAAGAAAGAGCGTTCGCCACGAAGAGGAAGGACTTCGGTAATCGTCGCTTCACTGGCAAGTGCTTCTACTGCAAGAAGCCAGGTCACAAGGAGTTCGAGTGCTACAAGAAGAAGGCCGACGAGGGACGCGGGCAAGTGGCGCAAGCAGAGGCGTCAGACTACGCGTTCACGGCTACAAGTGCGATGGGCAAGTCCGAATGACTCGTCGAATCTGGTGCGAGTTCGCACATGACCAGCGTCCGGGACAAGTTCCTGTCCATGAAGGAGCTGAAGACGCCAGTCCGCATCACGATCGCGGATGGCACGAAGATCGACGCAGTTGCAAAGGGCACCGTCGGGTTGAAGTTGATGGACGGGACGTCCGTCACGTTGTCGGATGTTTTGTACATCCCGGAAGTTGAAGGAAGCCTCATCTCGGTGTCGAAGCTGGCCGAGAAAGACGTCGTCGCGCAGTTTAGCAAGGACACGTGTGTCTTTCGCTTTGGCGACGCTAACGTCATGGAGGCTAAGCGCAGTGGAAACATCTACAAGCTAAAGACAGTGGGGACGAGGTGTGTCATGTCGCGAAAACTCGCAAGGAGCCATGAGGCAATGAGGACTTTAGCTGGGTTTAAACCTAGGAGGGGAGTTTTTATATCGCGCGTGCATCATTAGAACCTCCCGAAGCGCTTCAACGTCAGATATTTCCTATGATGGATGAGTGGAAATTGAAACTTGACAACGGAGAACGTGAACAGAACATCGCCGCAGGTGGATTCTTGGAATTGTTACAATACTTGAGGATTGTAATTCTGCAAGACGCAGTAGAGATGATAGATGTGTTTCCTGCACATCCCCTATGGGATCATCCCGTGTTTAGATCAGCTGATTTCCGCGCGTTCCGATCCATGGCACTAGTCTCACTCCGACACGTTCCGGATCCCACAGAACACCAGCTTGAAAAGGCAATGCCAATACTAAAGATCAGTTGGATGGTGTCCACCAGGATTTGAAGCTTTCTGTAGAGAGCATTCATCGTTCGGTGCACGCTGTCGAAGGAAATATGTCAGATCTACTGCAAGTCATGGCACCTCTGGCTGATGGGACCGCCATGATACAAGTGAAACTCGTTCGTGAAGCCCAACCGTCGAATAGTCAGAATGCGTCGTCCGGAGATCCAGTGGAACTTCCACATTCATCAGAGATGAAGAGTACTGTTGTACCAAAATACAAAATGAGCCGTGGCATCCAAACTGTTGCTGAGCTATGGATGGAGTGGGAGCATGGACTTAGCGGCGCGGTAGCTGTGAGGACTCTCGAAAAGCAACACGGAACTAAATGGTGCAGTAGCGATGAGCGACGATTCTTCAACCGACGAAGACGGGTGATCGATCTTATTCGAGCGAAGGCAGCGTGCTTGATTTCAGACAGACAGCTTTCCCAGCTGGAATCCGTCAATACAGCGATTACAACTATCGAAGCCGTTCGCGTTCGCCATCAAAAATCATTAAACTGGGTATCCGTACATGTCGAGCAAGTATCAGAGGAAGTCGGTGTGAGCCAGCGACTGTGAGCGTGTGCAGTCCAGTGTACTAGTCTCACATTGTGTCCATTTCAATATAACTCGACCTCTGATTCAGTAAATTTCGACCTGATTGAGTATAACTAGACCTCTGATTCAAATATAACTCGACCTGACTTAGTATAACTCGACCTCTGATTCAATATAACTCTACCTGATTCAGTATAACTCGATCTGTATTACGTCAACAAATCAGGATTTGCTGCCAGCCTTCCATTCTAGCTTCTCTCCCGAGGGCAAAACACGATGCCGCGTACCTGTGTGAACCTTTCTATGAAGGAAAAGCTCGTGAAGCTTAAGGTGTGGAGAGATCATCCTAAATGGAGTGCTGCGGTAGCTTCAGAAGAGTTAAAAGTCCCGAAAACGACTCTTATTGGCTGGCGTAACAAGTACCAGGACGTACTGGATAGAGAGATCGAGGGTGACGACGGTGATCGCAAGCGAGGAATAGGAGGGGACGCAAGCACAAGCTTGCGAGCTACGAGGAGAGGGTTATCAAATACTACGACACGTGTCTGACAGAAGACGGACGATGCAGCCTTCAAGATGTACTAGCATACTGCCGAAATATCGAGGAATTTGCGCTTCTTAGCACAAACACTCAGAAAACGTGGGCTCAGCGCTTTTTATCAAGCGGTACAAGCCATCGGCACAACTACAAGATGCTGCTGCAACGGACGGAACGAAAGAAGACGCTACTGACACCGGCACTGGTGGTGGTGCTGTTGCTGAGGACGCGAGTGGCGACGGACCCGGTCACAGTGATGAAATTGGCGGTGACCTGACGTCTAATGTTGACGAACTTAGTAATGATTTGGTTAAGATCGTGGCAGTACATAGCGATGATCCTGGAGATAAGTTGGCCACTAATGTGGCAGTGCAGAGTGATGACCCTGGAGATAAGTTGGTCACAAACATGGCAGTGTACAGTGATGATCCTAGAGATAAGTTGGCTAATATTGTGGCAGTACATAATGATGATCCTGGATATGTTTTGGCGACAAATGTGACTGAGGACAATGGTGATACTGGTAATGGGTTGGCGACTAAGGTGGCTGAGGACAATGATGTCTTGGCAGCTGGTGCTGATTTTGATGAGCGTGATGATGAAGAAAATAAAACTGAAGCAGTAGGCGATGGGCATGTCATTGAAGTGAGCAACGGTGACGACGAGAGTGAATTTAGGAGTCGGAACTGTGGTCTTTCTGAAGCCATATACAGTCAATCTGTAGACAGATCCCCATCAACAAGGTTTTTCAGAAGGCGGTACCAGAAGAATTATTGTTTGGTGGTCTGGACAGATTCAAGAGAGATCGCACCATTCACGTTTTTCGGATGACTCAGATAGCTTGTTGAACGGTGCACAACGAATGAAACTGCGTTGGACTACTTCATATTCCGCTACACGAAAAAATATAGGAGTGGTGTACCCATGTGAAACGGGGCTGTATCGTGAGATTGAGCATGCAAAATGCAGTTTGCGTAGTCCGGCCAACAAAAGGAAATTGCTCAGCTCCGCGATCGACACGTTTCGTCGGACGTCCTGCCGATATGTCCTGCTTCCCATATGCGGTCGGAATCATTGGAGTTTTCTCATCCTTGAGAATGCCATGCAAGAAGGCTCAGCGAAAGCTTATCACGTCAACTCACTGAAGGGGGCTCACAATTCTGGGTATGCATTCGAGGTGTTAAGATGTTTTTACACAAGAACTCACGAAGCGAAAGAGCCCCCGCCTGTATTCGAGTGGGCCACCTTCGTTTACAACACGAAGCCTCAACAGTCCAATTGCTTGGACTGTAGAATTTACATGCTTTACTAATTTTAACTGCCATCTCAAAGTTCGAGCCGTCCTTAATGGAAGAGGAAATTGAGACGTGGACGCGTGGTAGCTTTAACTCTGCAAAGGCAGAGCATTTTCGAGCGCTTCTGCACAAGAGGCTCCACATTGACATGCCAGCAGCTGATTCAGCAATGAGCAGCGAATATTATCAATAGGAAGTCTGAGTCTGTGCGAGTTAATTTGAATCTATACGAGTTATTTTGAATCCGTGCGAGTTAACGTGAATCCGTGCGGGTTAATGTGAGTCCGTGTGAGTTAATGTGGGTCCGCTTCCGAGCGAGTTAAAGTGAGTCCGTGAGTCCGTGTAAGCTGGTTTGAGCGAGTTAATTTGAATTTAATGACAATTGGGTAAAATTTGCGACAATTTAGTTATTCACGCCAGGTCTCAGGGCCATACAAATCCCACAAAGACCGGGTCCGAGACCCTGCTAACGGCCGGGAAGATAACCCCTCAACATCATCATATTAATACAGAAACAAAGCCCAAAATACAGATCATGTGTTTGTGACACAGAGAGTGTGTGCCCCGTACAGAAAACACGAGGCTGTTACAGAATCGCTAGGTAAAAATACAACTCGAGCTAAACCGAGAGCAAAAGTTTTTTTCTTGGATAGAGTACGACCGCGGTAGTGCCACATTCCGTGGTAGTGCTACATTCATTGACAATCGAATATTTGGTTGTCGGTCGTAGTTCAACTCCAATCCACGCTTCCAGCTTGTTTGATTCTTCTCATATTCAAGACGTACGTAGTGACATCGGTGGCTAGACAGATGAAAGGAAATCTTGATATCACCGCTCTCTCGATACGAAAACAAGGTAAGTGTAGAGGTCATGTTAGACTGCTCTCGGTTGCCTCACGACCACAAAGTTTGAAATTTGCTGACTTGATCATCAGCATAATTATGCCGAGGACGAATTATGTATGGAAGCATGTGCTTTCATGTCATACAGAGCCTCAGCTTGATACGTTTTTGGACCAGCAAAAGCTACATCTCAAGAAGAAAAGTCAGGCTGAAATCTGCCAAGTCTGCAGAGTGAATACAGATCTACATGACATGCGGTATTGTATGTACAAGTGCAATTCAATCGGTCAGCCAAGGCAGGGAGTGTTTAGTGGGTTTTGAAAGTAGAGCAGTGTCACGTTACGGATCTCAGTAACATCTACCAGCACGGTTCTCACATTTCGGCAGCACCTCCCTCTCCGTATCCAGAACGAATTAATTTGATTATGAAGCGCTTCATTTTAAACCGCGCAGAAGCAGGTGACAAACCTGCTTGAATTATGAACTCAATGGTTCTGGATTTCAAACTGACAGAAGTCGACCATCGAAAATTTCTCCCCAAAGTGCAGTCGTTGGTGCGTTCCTACCGAAAAACGACTTTACTAGATAACGACTACATTGATGTCATGGTTGATCAGGTATCACAGCATCGATTCCGGAGAGATATGGATGAGACTACGCCTTTTGCTTTTGGATTTACGACCTACTCAAACAATGAACCACATCTTGGTGGTGGATCAGAAGCAGATCCATTAGTTATCGGATTTTCAACAAAGGCATTGATTCGTCGCTTACAGCGCGCTGCAGAGTTTGTTTTACACCTGGACGCTACGTTTAAGCTCAGCACCAAGGGATACCCGGTTGCTATTTTGGGCTTTCGGATCTGTGGCGTCAATTTCACCTGATCGCGTTCTTCTTAATGTCTGATTTGAAACACCCTCAGTGGCAATGGGCTATAGAATCTACTCTCAGTATATATGAAGAGATATCCGGAGAATCAGCTCGTATCGGCTTTGTTATGATGGATGCTGACGACGCACAACGAGGTGCATTTGAAGATGCAGCTCGAAATTTGGACCACGAGCCGAACTATCTCATGTGCTTCTTTCACGTGATGACAAACGTCCGTAAGCGCGCCCTTAAGTTATCTGCGTCAAACAAGCAGCTCGTATACCGACATGTATATCGGATTCACTATGCTCGCACCCAGGCCGATAAGCAGATCCGTATTACAGAAGCCCTCAGCGCTTGGGATGCCAACCGAGAATGCCGCTCTTTCAAAACATACTTTAGTCAACAGTGGTTAACCGGCAGGTACACGAAATGGCACACCAACCGGTTTTGCCAAGACCAACAATCCCGTTGAGAATTTTAACCGCCAACTCAAGCACCAGCATACATTGCGCCGGCTTTTGAGGTTAAACCCTCATTTTCAAGAACTGTTGAATCTGAGCAAAATTCGATCTGTTATTGTGAAGACGTATGCCACGATTCCCAGAGCGGCGCCACACATTAAGGGAATACCGGAAACTAGAAGCTGAGCGCCGATTTTCTGTTACGCCAGACAATCGGACGTCAATATCATTTCTCGTAGATGAGACTACTGAAATCAACAATTTCCGGGTATACCAGCTTCCGAAAGTGCAAGACGTCGATGAAACCAGACAGCATAACGAGGAGGAGATCGAAGCAATCACTGATGAATTGTTTCAGGTGGAGGAGCAGTCATACATTGTATGGAAAGTCAACATCACCTCTGAAAAATGTGAGTGCAGAAGTTGGTTTAAATTGGGGAAATGCGTGCATCTGATGGCAGCTCAAAGTCACGCCGGTTTGCAATATGATGGATCTCCGGCACCTCGAGCGACATTTGCCGACAAGCGTCGTAAAAGGATGCGGGCCGCCCTGCCCAAATTGGGCATGCTCTCAGTACAGATTGGACATTCAAGAAAATACGTAAGATTTACGAATGCACAGTATATATTGAAATCTTTTACTTGAACAAATCAGCATATCTCCTTTTTACAGCTTTCCGAAGCAGCGGAATCGTGAGGTAAGAGCGGAGATTCCACCTCTTCAACGGCTTGTCTGCTTGTGCTGGTTCTGCTGAGAGCTTTGACCACTTCTTTGTAGTCAATCCGTGATTGACTCATCCTAGCTTTAGCAAATTCTTCCGAGGGTCCATCTTCGGTAGGATCAGGATCAAAGGAGATCACTCCGCGGATGGAAGCAAATACATCTACAAGTCGACCGCAACCGCTACAGAAGCTTCATGTGGTGTCAATGCATTATCCTTCAACCTTGCCACTTGAACCGCACTCTCCACGCTGTTCATGGCACTCTCCAAAACACCTGCTAGACTGCCATTGTCGTAGGATATTTGTAGCCTTATCAACTCCTCCTTTGATGCGACGACGTGATATTTGGCTAGCTTCCCGGTAAGCCGAGCCACATGATCATCGTGCTGAAGTGCAGTCGCTTCCGCAAATGGAACGACTTCTCGGTCGTCGTCCTCGCAGTGGTGAGCTGTAGTTGATTTCTTGTTTTCATTAGTGGGAACAGCACCCACGTCCTTCTTAGACAAAGTTTTACGCCTTGTAGACCGCTCATCTTTAATCCTAGAAATGTCATTGCCGAACTCAATATCTGGGGTCTTCGACATTAGTCTGGCTCGTTCGACTGCTGACAGATTCAACCACACCTTGCGAAGCCGCATTCCTCCCCGCCCAACCAGCCATTTGCTGTCACTCTCGATTCGTTCTTAGACCGGCAAAAGTTGACGTAGTGCAGCGTATTTTTAGCGTAATTGTTGCCGTTTGTAGTAGCAAAATCCCAAACAGCTCGGTGAATTTGCATGCTTGAGCCTCTGTTTTAGAATGAAAAGACGAAAGGCGCTCCTTGCTTGAGGACCGAGTAGATATTTGGAAAATGAGGATCCATCAACATGTAATCAATGTTGAGATATCCATCTCGTCCTAGTGTCTTAAGATCATCACAATTACCTGGCACTGCATAAAAGATAAGGATCACCGACCAAGCAAAAACATAAGATCGGTCAGATCCGGCATATTTCTGCCATGACACCTGCCAACTTTTGTATGCTAATACATACTTCAAGTGATATTACGAATATTTACTAATTTAGATGCATACAATTCTCAATACATCTTGATAACCAACCGATTCCTGCCGTTTTGCTGATCTATCTACAGTGGTACATTTGCTCTTACCTCAGCATGGAAACGCGACCGCCAAACAAACGTTGAGCTTACCGAGATCTGTGCGAGTAAATCGTCCGCGGGTCTGGTCACTACATCAGCGACCAGGCTTGCCGCGTCCTCCGATCGCGCCTGGTGTCGGAGGCAGCATTTCGCCACCCGTTCTGGCGGCGGAGACCCGACGAGCGCTCGGCAAGATGCAACATCGGCGCATCACGCGCGAGGTCGTTGACCTGTAGTTTCGGCGTCATCATTCGCCCCTCCCCTGATCAACTTTCCCAGCGCAAGGATCAGGAGGTACGGAGTACCGCTATCGGCGCCTCTTAGGGCAGCGGCACCAAGATGGCTCGGTCCAAGTTCAAGTGGATTGGGAACCCACCTGGGAACCCTTCCAGAACTTGGCTAGAGCGGACGTGGTGGCTCTGCAGAATAGACTACGAGCCGAGCGAACTTCGAGTCGCCTGTAGGCTAGCTGTAGCACACAACATGCAGGGCTATGAGCAAATACAAGTCGCTGTTGACAACAAATGTCTGTCCAAATCGCTGTCGACCTTTGTATGCGCTAACACCTCCTGATTAAACTGGTCTTGAACACTACCACCTACTATACACGAGCTAATGGACACACCTTGCGGTTCTCGTCTCGCCACACCTTTCGGTTTCCAGCACATTGACACACCTCTCGGTTTCGTTATGCCACACCTTTCGGTTTTCGGCTTATTAGTACACCTTTCGGTTATCATCACCTTTCGGCTTCTATCATTTGTCACACGACTACTCACTGTCGCTAGATAAGCATTAGACCACAAAACCTTGGTGGTGGCCTCAATCGTACGTGCATTTAATAATTATCTAATGTTCTGAAAACAAAACAAGCAAAGGAGTGGTGATATCGTTAGTGTCAGCTAAGCATAGGAAAAGCATAGCAATAAAACGCATACCTGTGCTTGTAAAGGCTGCTGTTTCTGTATGGCGCCTTGGTACTGCTCACGCAGCTAGGTGGGGTCGTGCTGCCTCTCCTTGTTGTGGAGCTCAGTGCGGAGCCGCTATTTCTGGTGCTTGTGGGGCTCAATCTGGAGCTTCTGCAGCTCGTGGCGCTTGATTGCGTCCTTCTGCGACTGCTCGTGACGCTCGGATGGGTCCTGCTGCTGGTACTTCTTGCGGCACTCGATGTGCGTCTTCGTGGTGATGGTGCTAGTGATGCGCCTGCTCCATCACTAAATGGAAAGTGAGATCGATCGCTCCCTGCTTGTGGCAAGCCTTCTACACCAATCGGTTAACCAACCAACCACAACGCCGTCTGTACCCAGTGGACTTACTCTGTACATCTCCAACTTTTGTCTGTATATTTATACTTCTGTCGATAAAGCTAATTCATTCTGATGTTTACTTTGAGCCCAACCACACGTGGTATACAAAGCTAAGTACTGTAGTTATACTACTGTAACCCCCTCTGACGTAATATGGAATAGAAAAGCGAAGTATATTCCCTAAAGGGTTCAAAAGTTGGAAACGTCACCTTCGTCCAGGTCGATCTGTGTCAAGTACCGGCATTTTCTGCCCTTGTGTATCCCAATAATACTCGCTGGATTTCACTCACAAATGCGTTTGCCACTCCTACAGTATCGGCACGAACTAAAGTTATCCCTGAGAAAATGTTATAGAAGTCCACTTAGTCAGGTTGAGTTTTCCATGTATATTGAATATAGTGCTGACAATTCTGCAGCTTCTTGAGGCGTTGGTGAGGGATATTCGTGATGTATAGTAGCTTTAGAAATACAGACACTCCCAGATCACAGCGAAGGTCTGGTTCGCGGTGCCCTGTAGGACGATCACTAAAAGAGTGGTGAGGGTGGTGAGGAGGCAGTGGTGAGCGTAGCTCTCATGTGGAGCACACCATTTTTTCCGTTGCGGCTCCGCGTGATTTTTTGGTACCGGAGCAGCGGTGTCTTATTTAGCATATAGCAAGCGACTAAGTATTCTTGCTGTGGTCATCAACTTCAGTCTTTGTGGTTTTTCGAAGTTTTAGCTTGGGTGATAGTGTAATTCGCGTTACACTTACCAGATTGGTACAACATCACATTTTTGTACAACACAACACGTACAACAAAGCCGTGCGTGCGCGCGGAACAGCTCTTGATTTTACGATGAAGCTGCGACTGAAGTTTACCTAGAAAGGCAGACGGTTGTCTTGAAGCCATCGAACACGGTGGAGATGGCCTAGTGTGTATTTGCCTAACAGACTAAAAAAGTTCGCACACATGCACGTATCGATTACGTACTCCGGTAATTAGTCGAAGGCAAACTCTTCCCCTGGTGCAGGTGCAGCGGTGAGTGCAACTTGAAGTTAGCTCCAAGTCATTTTGCTGTATTGTCTGCCAGCGCGCTGGCGACTTTGGTGAAATACATGAGATGATCAAGGATTAACTAATGTGAGATCGGCCATGGTTGTCACTCGTGTTCAGAGGTTCGGATTACAGTAGCGGAAAAAATCGTGTATCAGTATTGCTGATACTTATGCTGATGTCAGGATTAATATGTAGTAATAGTAATACTAAGGTCCTTGTTAAAAGTGAGTATTAGTATAAATACAAAAAGATTACTCCTTGTGATAATCCTTTTTCCAGGAACACTAAAGAGCAGAGCAAACTGCTGAGGTCGCGCCTCCTCCTCGGTTGGCGGCGTAATCGGTGCCGGGATCGAGTCTGCATGCTGTGTAGTCGTTGATCTGTCCATCGCTGCCGGGGTTGCTTGCGCCAGAGACGAGCACGCCTCTCGCCACCTCCGTTGGTGTTGTCGGACCAGTGGTGACGGGTGTGATCAGTGAGCTTTTCCTAAAACCAGTACCAGTTGGGGCCGTATTCGCAAGACCAGTTGCAAACCCAAAACCAGTACCAGTACCAGCCCAAACTGGAGTGGACCACCTTAGTGTAGAGCAGCACACTGACACCGCCCAAACGCTAGAAGGTCTGTATGAGAAGCGCCAGAACAAATTCTTGGACTTATGCGCAACCGTGAGATCAGTTCAGGCGTGGA
>JAAVTI010001115.1:0-11542 GCA_011947335.1 Phytophthora constricta | reverse complement strand
TTGACACACCTCTCGGTTTCGTTATGTCACACCTTTCGGTTTTCGGCTTATTAGTACACCTTTCGGTTATCATCACCTTTCGGCTTCTATCATTTGTCACACGACTACTCACTGTCGCTAGATAAGCATTAGACCACAAAACCTTGGTGGTGGCCTCAATCGTACGTGCATTTAATAATTATCTAATGTTCTGAAAACAAAACAAGCAAAGGAGTGGTGATATCGTTAGTGTCAGCTAAGCATAGGAAAACATAGCAATAAAACGCATACCTGTGCTTGTAAAGGCTGCTGTTTCTGTATGGCGCCTTGGTACTGCTCACGCGGCTAGGTGGAGTCGTGCTACCTCTCCTTGTTGTGGAAGCTCAGTGCGGAGCCGCTATTTCTGGTGCTTGTGGGGCTCAATCTGGAGCTTCTGCAGCTCGTGGCGCTTGATTGCGTCCTTCTGCGACTGCTCGTGACGCTCGGATGGGTCCTGCTACTGGTACTTCTTGCGGCACTCGATGTGCGTCTTCGTGGTGATGGTGCTAGTGATGCGCCTGCTCCCTCACTAAATGGAAAGTGAGATCGATCGCTCCCTGCTTGTGGCTAGCCTTCTACACCAATCGGTTAACCAACCAACACAACGCCGTCTGTACCCAGTGGACTTACTCTGACATCACCAACTTTTGTCTGTATATTTATACTTCTGTCGATAAAGCTAATTCATTCTGATGTTTACTTTGAGCCCAACCACACGTGGTATACAAAGCTAAGTACTGTAGTTATACTACTGTAACCCCCTCTGACGTAATATGGAATAGAAAAGCGAAGTATATTCCCCAAAGGGTTCAAAACTTGGAAACGTCACCTTCGTCCAGGTCGATCTGTGTCAAGTACCGGCATTTTCTGCCCTTGTGTATCCCAATAATACTCGCTGGATTTCACTCACAAATGCGTTTGCCACTCCTACAGTATCGGCACGAACTAAAGTTATCCCTGAGAAAATGTTATAGAAGTCCACTTAGTCAGGTTGAGTTTTCCATGTATATTGAATATAGTGCTGACAATTCTGCAGCTTCTTGAGGCGTTGGTGAGGGATATTCGTGATGTATAGTAGCTTTAGAAATACAGACACTCCCAGATCACAGCGAAGGTCTGGTTCGCGGTGCCCTGTAGGACGATCACTAAAAGAGTGGTGAGGGTGGTGAGGAGGCAGTGGTGAGCGTAGCTCTCATGTGGAGCACACCATTTTTTCCGTTGCGGCTCCGCGTGATTTTTTTGGTACCGGAGCAGCGGTGTCTTATTTAGCATATAGCAAGCGACTAAGTATTCTTGCTGTGGTCATCAACTTCAGTCTTTGTGGTTTCGAAGTTTTAGCTTGGGTGATAGTGTAATTCGCGTTACACTTACCAGTTTGGTACAACATCACATTTTTGTACAACACAACACAACACGTACAACAAAGCCGTGCGTGCGCGCGGAACAGCTCTTGATTTTACGATGAAGCTGCGACTGAAGTTTACCTAGAAAGGCAGACGGTTGTCTTGAAGCCATCGAACACGGTGGAGATGGCCTAGTGTGTATTTGCCTAACAGACTAAAAAAAAGTTCGCACACATGCACGTATCGATTACGTACTCCGGTAATTAGTCGAAGGCAAACTCTTCCCCTGGTGCAGGTGCAGCGGTGAGTGCAACTTAGAAGTTAGCTCCAAGTCATTTTGCTGTATTGTCTGCCAGCGCGCTGGCGACTTTGGTGAAATACATGAGATGATCAAGGATTAACTAATGTGAGATCGGCCATGGTTGTCACTCGTGTTCAGAGGTTCGGATTACAGTAGCGGAAAAATCGTGTATCAGTATTGCTGATACTTATGCTGATGTCAGGATTAATATGTTGTAATAGTAATACTAAGGTCCTTGTTAAGAAGTGAGTATTAGTATAATACAAAAAGAATTACTCCTTGTGATAATCCTTTTTCCAAAAACACTAAAGAGCAGAGCAAACTGCTGAGGTCGCGCCTCCTCGGTTGGCGGCGTAATCGGTGCCGGGATCGAGTCTGCATGCTGTGTAGTCGTTGATCTGTCCATCGCTGCCGGGGTTGCTTGCGCCAGAGACGAGCACGCCTCTCGCCACCTCCTTTGGTGTTGTCGGACCAGTGGTGACGGGTGTGATCAGTGAGCTTTCCTAAAACCAGTACCAGTTGGGGGCCGTATTCGCAAGACCAGTTGCAAACCCAAAACCAGTACCAGTACCAGCCCAAACTGGAGTGGACCACCTTAGTGTAGAGCAGCACACTGACACCGCCCAAACGCTAGCAAGGAGGTCTGTATGAGAAGCGCCAGAACATATTCTTGGACTTATGCGCAACCGTGAGATCAGTTCAGGCGTGGAGGTGTGGATTTCATGGCGAAAGCGCTGCAACGCTGTTGAGTCTGGTGCAGACTGTTGGTGCCGAGCGGTAGAAACAGGCACGGCAGAATTCTCCTGGATAGGCGCCGACGCACCAGGCAAGATACAATAAAGAGGATAATACAGGATTTATTATACTCATAGAAAGTGTCTGCTGTCTAAGATCTGAGACATCAAGCCACATGGCTGCACCTCTCTCTCTCTCGAGGATCAACCCGTGCGATGAGGAAACGAAGCGGACAGGAAGCGAGGACGAGATCCTCACTTCCTCTTTGCTTCGGACTGAGCACTAGCATTAGGATAAGATGAACTAAGGATAATAAAAGTCATTTGAGAAACCAATAACCCCTTTATTCACTTAAACATTTCAAGTTGAGAGTACAAGACAACCATGTCAAGCAAAGCACCGCCGATACCCCTTCCGCAGGAGGAGGTGATGCAGCGAGTCTTGCAGCGCGCTCTGCGCCAGTTCGCGACGGATTAGGCTGCTCCTCAGGATCCAGATCCTCCGTCGAGCGGTACTTTTAAGCATACCGACATAAAACGTCGGATCTGTCGCCATTGCCGACGGCAAGTCTAGCGTGTACGCATTCCCGTGGACGCCTATGATCGTGGACGGCCCGACGAAGCGTGGACGGAGCTTCGTGCTTCCCACCGCAGAGACTGCATGTGTAGGAAGGTACTTAGCGTTTAATAAAACCAAGTCGCCTAATTGAAACACCGGTGTGTTCTTACGCCCGTGACGATCCGCTTGTTCCTTTTGTTTGTCTTGTGCTTCCGCCATTGCGTCCCTTATGCGTTGGCGTATCGCTGCGCCATCCTCAATAAAGGTTAACAGGCTCCGTTTCACGGACGGACGCAACCCCTTTAGGCCTCTTGGGTCCGCGACGGCAGTTCTTCCCTCACTCACACCGGAAGCCGGTGGCAACGCCAGTGACGTGCGAGGGTGCCGTTGGCCATTGATGTAGAACGGCGTTGTTCAATGCAAATTCCACTGGTGGAAGAAGCGCACTCCACTTTGTGGGCTCTGCGCGCAGACACTGCGCAGGACTTTCTCCAGAACGCGGTTCACCCGCTCAGTCTGACCATCGGTCTGTGGATGGTCCGCCGTGGCCATATCCAACCGCGTGACTAGCAGGCGGAACATATGTCCCTAGAAATAGGAGACAACGCGTGGGTCTCGATCGCTCACGAAAGCCTCAGGGAGGCCATGGTGTGGGAAGACGTTGACCACAAACAGTTGAGCCGTCTGCGGCGCCGTGACGCTCTTCTTCACCGCGGCAAGCTGCACCATTTTGCTCAGCCGGCAAACGAAGACCAAGATGCCAGTGTGACCTCGACCGTCGGGCGGCAACTCGAAGATGAAGTCCATGATCACGGAGCGCCAGCAGTCGGTTGGAACCGGCAAGCTCATAAGCAGAGCCGCTGAAGACGGAGCGGGCTTCACGCGCTGACACGTCTTGACGTAGCGCCGCACCCATTTGTACATGTGCGGCCACCAAAAGCCTCGGGCTACCGACAAATACGTCTTCTCGCGTCCGAGATGACCGCTCAGCGGTATGTCGTGTTCCTCGTAGAGGATACGATGTTTGAGATCTTCATCGTGGGGGACCACAATCCGGGGCTCCTCCCCTGGGTCTGCTTGGTAGTCGAGCAAGCCGTCGGTCAGGCGATAGCGGTGCAGGCGCGCCCGTTGCCGAGCCGTGAGCTGAACCGGTTTCTCAGTGGCGCTTAGCGCCACGATTATATCGCGTAGGTCATCGTCCTGACTGTATGCCGCGGATCAGCTCATGGAGCGGCGATTCGAGGAAGGCTACATGAGCCAGCTCATAGTCCGGTCTCCTGGAGAGTGCGTCAGCCAGGACATTCTGCTTGCCCGGCTTGTAAGCCACCGTGAAGTTGTACTCCGCAAAGAAGGAGAGCCACCGCGCCATGCGCTGCGAAAGATGGGGCGACGACGTCGCTGTCCTCAGGAGGCACGGTCAGTGTAGATGACAAAGGGTTTACTGCCAAGCAGATGAACCCTAAACTTGACGAGCGCGTACTTCATCGCCAAGAGTTCCTTGTCGTGGACAGGGTAGTTTTTTCCGCAGCTTTCAGCTGCCTGGATTGGAACGAAACAACGCTTTCCCTGCCCTCGGCATCAACTTGCAACAAGGCGTAGCCTATGGCGAAGTCGGACGCGTCGCAAACGACACTGAACGGACGATCTTCGTCAGGTAACGCCAGTATTGGCGCTGTCTGCAAGCTGTGCTTGATGGTCTGAAAGCTTGCTGTGCTTCGTCGCTCCACGACCATTCCGCGTCCTTTTAAGGAGGGTCGTCAGTGGCCGTGCCATCTCGGCATAGTTGGCGCTGTATTTGTGCAAGTAGTTGACCAGGCCAAGCCACTTGCGCAATTTGTTTTGGGAGTCTGGCACTGGCCACTGCGCAATGGCCTCTACCTTCACCGGGTCAACCCGCATACCATACCATATTTCCCAAGGAAACATCCCAAGAAGGGTATCTCTTCAGCACCGAAGATGCATTTGTTGATGTTGAGATACAGGCGATTTTCGCGCATGCACGTCAGAACCTGCCGCAGGTGTTCAATGTGAACTTCGTCGGCGGTTTGCCATCTATGGCGTGGCGATATCATCGAAGTACGTTTGTACGAACTGCCGCATCGGCCGGAAGAGCTGAATTACCAGTCGATTGAACGTTGCGGGTGCATTCGACAGCCCGGGGCATTACGAGCCATTTCCACAACATCCCGCTGGGAGTACTCACCGCCGTCAAAGGGATGTCTGACTCCCGCATCAGCAGTTGGTACTACCCATCGACCATGTCGAACGCACTGAAGATGGTGCAGGCTGCCATGTTGTTCTGCAATACATCCTTTCTCGGAATTGGCGTGGACGCCGGAATCGTGGCTGCATTCACCTTATTAAAGGTATGTACCATGGGCCACTTCCCATTGGGTTTCCGCACGCAAAACGTCGGAGACGAGTGTCTCTCGCACTTTGCCTTCGGCATACTTGGCAGCGAAGAAAGCATCGATCACACCGTCCTGTTCTTTTGGCAGCGGTTACTGTCGTGCGGTGCAGTACTTAGTACCGGGTACGAGATTAATCTCGTGTCGCACACCTCTATCCGGTGGCAGCTCCGTAGGAGGATCATCGCTGACCACGTCCGAGAACTGCTTCAAAAGAGGGTGATATGGATCCGTGGGGTCCTTGAGAATGGCAGAGCCATATCGCTGTTGTCTCTGCGAGACCCGCTCCTCCTCTAACACTTCAGGGTCCATGACCGAAGACGTGTTGAGGTCAGAAGGTCGTGTTCGCTGCGAATAAGGACCATCTCCTCGTATTCTCCCGCCCTGAGTGACTTCAAAGTCCACGTACGAGAGCTCCTCGAGCTCCAGAAGCTCGGATACCGTCGGAAGCGGAGCCAGTTCCACCCTTCTTTCGCTTGCCCGTGAGGGCATCCACTACCACCAGAGACCCTGTCTCGGAAGCAGGAACAAACCTTCGTTGCCATCTGGCGGGTGGCGCCTCGCCCTTGACCGCCTCAGTTGTGGGAGCCCCTGCTCGACCACCCTTGTTCGCGTGAGCTGCCTCAGCTCGAACGCCCTGCGTTGTGGGAGCCCCTGCTCGACGGCATGTAATTGTGCGAGCCTCAGCTTCAGCACTCTGCGGGTTGCTTGTCTTACAGGCCACAGCGGCACTGTCGTTCCCGGTGTATCCTCGAGACTCCATTGTGACGACACCTACCGAAGTGCCCTGCACTCGAGATCATGGGAACGGAGAGATGGACAACACTTGCTCGGCCGAGCCGGCAAAGTGTCGTTCGCCACGGGGCATCCGGTGTTCGTACAAACCCGTCGCGGGAAGGGGAGGGGATGACCCGCCAATACTCTATCCGCCAAACGTTTATGACTAGCACCTATGGTGGCTGCGCCAGTCTATCCACGGTTCGTGCTTCATAAGCCACGGCATCCCGAGGATCAGGTCATACCGCTCGTCCATGTCTAGGACAATGATCGGTTCAACCGAGTCAAAATCGTCAAATTTGACCGTCAAAGGAAGGAAGGACCTTTCGTGTCGATACAATCGACCCAGTCGCTAAGCGAACAGAAAAATCTTCATTACGTTTAGAGTCTTCCACGGCTCTGGCGTAAAATGCCTTGTTCTTAGCCACACTGGACTTCGTCGCGAAGTTGTAAGTCGATGTCGATAGTCATGGGCTCCTCATACCCTTTGACGCTGGCGGTGACAACCACAAGATTGGATCTCGCGGAGGCCACCGAGAGACACAGGAGTGTCGTCTCTGGAGCTGTTTCTCCTGGAGAAGGAGGTGGCCAGGCCACCATCCTCCTAGAGGAGGAGAGCCCCCAGCAGGGCGCTCCGCGCCTACTGGGAGTCTTCGTTTTCCGCCGATGCGGACTCAATGACATTGAGTGCGGGCGAATTCGACGTGACCGGCCCACGGCCTCGGCGCCATGGGTTGGTTGGACAGTCGCGCCGGAAATGACCCAGTTCATTACATCCAAAGCAGCGGCCACTGGCCCTTTGCTTGCGCGGTCCGCGGAGCGACTCAGCAGACGAAATCTCCATGGGAGTCGGTCCTTCAGGAGCATCCCCACTCGAAGTGAGTCTGCGCCGAGCACACGCAATGATCTTCCGTCATGGCGATGTGGACCGCCTCGTTGAATGGCTTCGCTTGGCGACGGAACAGTTCTGTCCGCACCGGACCTGGACGGACACCGTCCATGAAGACCGTGACTTTGACATCCTCGGAGAGGAGAGCGCCAGCCATGGCAGCTTCCAAGTTCTGGAGCTCCATGACGTAGTCTTGCAGCGTGTGCTTGCCTTGCAACAATAGCGAGCGATAGCGATACGCCACGTTGGCGAGAGGAAGGTCGAGCGTAGCTCTTGTTCCATGAACGCCCACGAGTGAAGTATCCTGGAGACGAAGTCTCTCGTGCATGGCCCACGCCCGAGCTCGACCTCCGAGGTTGGACAGGGCGAAAGCGACCTGCGCCCTTTCTCGTAGATCTGCCCAGCGTTCAGCGCTATCCCGATCTCTCGGATCCAGAAGACCAGGCTGTTCGATTCTTTGCCATCGAACTTTGGCACCGTCATCTTGACGGGTTTGGTGGAGCCATGTCGCGGCATGAATGAGCCCGGCTCGGCCGCACCGACTTGAGCTGCGCCTTGCGCTTCTGCTCGCATAGTCGCGCGAGCTGTTCCTGCGCTGCAGTGCTCACGTGGGCAATCAGGGACGACTCGTATTGCTCGAAGCGTTCCACGCGGGCCTCTGCTGCTCGGCAGGAAGTAAGGTGAATCCAGCAAAGGCTGCATCCCCAAGAGGCTGACCATCTTCTTTAACGTAGCCCAGTGGGAATCCGTGAGATGAGGAAAGTCCTGACGGGACGGCAGCCGACTCGGTGAGTCTTCCATACTCATCGAGAACTTGATTGTCGTACAATCCGCGTCGGTCGCGGGATTGACTACAAGTGCTACCAGGTGTGACGGGGGTCACACGCACCTTGGGTGAGAGGAAGCGTTAACGCGCTAACCGCAGCAGACGCCACGCGTCTCTGCTGTGAAGTAGTAAGGCCCTGCCTTTACTGTCGCCTAAGGTACCGAGTACCAAAGCGACTTGCGAACTTCCGGGTTAGAGTTAAACTGTCTTTATTTAATAACACTCTCTGACTGTTTCCTTTGCTATGCTCTGCGCCACTCATCCGAATGAGTGGCCCTCAACTACCTTACTGCTTTAGGTTAACTAACGCGAACTTAGGAACCGCGGTGTGTGCCACACATCCGTACTTAGCTGTTGGTGCGTACTTAACAGCCGATGTGCACCACACAACCCTGGCTAATCAGATGACCAGATCCGGTTTGTCCGGGTCAAACCCTGTTGTCCTGGTCCCGCGCCATCAGCGCTAGCACGTGGCCCGTTACACGATTCGTGGCGCTGATGCCCCACGACTGTGGTGGTTAATGTAGGCTAGTCAGTGGTCGAGAAGTTATTACACATGCTTCACGATAGAAGCTCGATGTGCAGGTGGATATCGTTGGGCCATGGCTTTCCCTGGACGCGCATCTGGTTTATTTACCTGACCTTGAGTGGTGGCACTTTAAACGGCGGATCGTTTGCAAAAGTAAGCCGGAAAATATCCACGTACCGCTCCTAAAGTTGTCGTAGTATAACGGGGCGAGAGCAACCGTTACTAGCGTACACTATAGATTAAGAGGAAGCTCAATTTAACTTAAGTCTTATGTTTGGGGCAAATTCAACTCTCACTTAGGTTAGGCCCAGGGCGGGAGCCCTGGCCTCATGTGAGCCACTCAAATGCAGGTCAGCTCCTGATTGGTTGAAGTGACACTCTTCAGCCAATCAGAGAGTGACAACACAGCACGCGCTAGCCGCGTGCTTTTGTACCTACTTTTGTAACTAATGATACCTACTTATGTAACTAGGGTGAGGCCTATTACACGTAGGCTATCTCCAAGACTTTCAGGAAGATCTGCGGCCAGTGCTTCTTGCACGCGATCCTCCAAAGCGCTTTGCACGGCATTACCCTCAACGGACTCGATGAGGCGTCGTCACCAATTCATCTACGTCACAGCACTCAGAAAAAGGCTGCAATCAGGCATTAATGCGCACCTTGTGAACGGAGCAGTCATCAGCATCATCATCTAGCCGGTACCCATCACTGTGTACTTTCACTTCTGACAGATACTTTTGTAGAATAGCCGAGCTTGTTCATGACCAACCGACTGATATTCAACGACAATGCGTTATCCTCTCCGTGCACTCAGCACACCACACCCCGAAGCATTAGCGGGCCGGCCGGTATGCCTAGCAGCACTTCTTCGAATATTATCTCTCGCCGGACAGTGGCAACACCGTCACCGAGTGGGTACAGTGGATACGGCTCACAGCTGCGAATGGACATGAATCGTCCAAGTGCGGACAAGGCGTCAACAACTTTCGGCAGTCATCCGTGCCACTATTCAACAACGATGCCAGTACAGCAACGGACAGAATGCAACTGCCACCTTCCTTTGTTAAAACAGATGTAAAAAAATCCATGCCTTTTTTATTTTATGATTTGCAATAGTAGCAAATTACTAGAAATATTGGCAAAATTAGGTTAAGCAGCTGTATTTCACACTAAAAGCTGGTTTTGAGTGCTTTGTTAATGCCCTCGTGACAGTATCGGCCTTGATAGACTCCCACGCCGAAATTGCACGCTTTATCGTAGCTATGTGTTATTCTTTTGCAGTCGTAGCGGTGGCATTTTCGAACAACCACAGAGCCTTGAGTTTTGCCTTTAAGGGCCCCATGATGCCAACGTCTAAGGGTTGGCAAACCGAGGTGGCGTTTTTGGTAATGGTTGGAGCACAGTCATAAGTTCGTCTGAGACAATTGCCTCGGATTCGCCCGACACATGACACTCTAAGTTATCCACGAGTAGAAGGGAATAACTTGTAATATGCTGTTGCAGCAGGGAGCGTAGGTAGAACTTCCACACCCGAGCATCCATCCAGGCTTTGGTCTGAACAGTATAAAAGTGCCCTGAAAAAGTGTCAGTCAGCAATAATAATATTTAAAAATAATGCGACGCACCTTCGGGGTAAGTCGGCAGTTCTTCCTTTTCGATGATTCCGTTTTGTTCCCCGCGCACAATGAAGAGCAGTGGGAGTTTCACGCCATCGGCACGAATAGTGCAAACAGCAGTCAATCTTGCAGAATGTTTTTTGCAGTTATAGCAGACGACTGGCCCTTTTCGGACAGTATTTTGCCAGGCGGTGAATCAAAGTAAATTCCAGTCTCGTCGCAATTAAACACCTCACTAGCAGCATAGCCGCTATAGTTAGCCTTGAAAAACGGAGCAAATTTGTCTTGAACTTCTACTAAATTCTCCAGTTTTCCTGTAAAATAAAAACACGAAATAGTTAGATATCGATTCCGTACGCTTTGACAGCGTGTTTGTACGTGTATGCAGCAGAATCTACATAAAGAGCAGACAGTACAGTTTAGGAGCAGCTATTACCTTTAAACCATGCGGAGTACGCTTGGTGAAACCGTGCCGATACGCAAAACGGCGTAGCAACCTCATCAGCGACTCATACGCTGTAAAGTCATCCTTCTTTCCCTTAGTGTAGTCCTCCAACCATCCTGAGTGTACCTCACGAATGTAAGAAGCCATGATAGAGGCTGTAAGGGGCAGGCTATCACGGCGAGTGTCCTTCATGAAGATGATGAGTTCCACTCTGAACGGGATGCTCTCGGGGCGACCAGGCGCTCGGGACAAAGTCTTCTCGCTGCCCTTGAACGCAAATATGTCACTCTCGTTCTTCCGCCATGTATTGTACGTCCACCGCGGTATTTTGAGACCTGGCCGCTGCGCGCTGGCTGAGACCTTCTGTTGCTAAGAGGACACGCCGTTTCTCCTTCATTGAGTAATGCGTCCGGCGCTGTTCGGGCATCATAGGGGCCGCAATGGCGACCTCCTCTGACACCTGAAGCGCTGTACCTGCTGGCGGGGGCTCCGAGGGGGGCTCGACGGCTGCCTCCATTTTACCAAGTGACTGGCGCAGAATTACAACGGCGATTTAGCGTTTTGATGTAGCGTTTCGGGTAATCTGATTGGGTAATAAACTGGATGTTCCCATCATGCTTTATCGTGCACGCCCTTTTTACGTTGACTAATAGCGAGTTTTGGTGGCAGTTGCATTCTGTCCGTTGTTGTACAGTTATCAAACTGACTAGTTCCGTCATCGATCTCGTCATCAGTAGCCTGCGAACTTCGTTCCGAGGCGACAATCGGCAACGCTACTACTTCTTGTAACGGGGCGTTCTCCGTTACAAAGTAGGTACACGTCACAATCCGATTGGCTGTGACGTGGCGCTATGTCATTGGACAATAGTCGCCCATCTAGGTACATATTAGCCAATTAGCGTGCGGCACCCCGACTGGTGGCTGGCAGCTAACCTAGGCTTAAATTCGGTTTTGCGACCGAACTTAAATATCACTCAGAGTTAATTTTGCTTCTAAACCCAACGAGTCTTGGTCTCAAGTCTAAGCCTGTGCTTCCTCAGCACCCAGCGAAAGCTTACGTAACCGCACACTCTGGCCCCGTTACACTTCTAGTCTTT
>JAAVTI010001114.1:0-26100 GCA_011947335.1 Phytophthora constricta | reverse complement strand
TGTTCCCAGTGGTAATACCGCGGCATGTGATAACAGGCCACGCAACCAGACGGAGGTAGTTGTATATCAATGATATTGGGGATAGTGTACACCTTTGTTCGCGGACATAGAGGCTTCCAGCATGACGTGGTGACGGAGGACTACATAAAGGCGATGCGGTTGCGATTACTTTGTGTAATACTTCTCTGTTCCACGAAAGTATGACCATTTCGCGTTTTCGGCTCCTGCGACGACTATTTAACATTTGGTAACAAATTGCACATCAACTGTGCTTAACAAGCGCCTAAGTACATTATAACATGACGTTTGTGCAGCGTCAAATTGAACGAAATAGTCTTTTTCGTAAACCGGCATGCAGTAAGCGATTTTATCCTGAAAATTGCTACGGCTTCTTCAGCAAATTAGCCGTTAAATGGGCGTATCCGTTTTGTCCAATCAGGCACAGGAGATTCATTATTTTGAAAGCGTTTTGAGGTTTTACTCGCTGTTATTAAGTAATTTACCTAACCACGGGCTCATTTCAGCCAATCCAGATGGACGGGGAATTAGGCTACCTTTTAAATGCGTGTATCCAAGCTTTTGGTAAACATAAAATGGAATTTTATTGATCTAAGATTTGCTGCGTTACATCGCGTATCCATTGTCCACAATGGTTTTTCCAACACTGAGAGACAATGTAGAGAGCCTTTAGGATACGAGCTTTTGCGAACTCTTGAGAGGCAGAAGTTATTGCCACCTTCGTGGACAATAATGCTTTCCGACTTTTGCAAAGTCATAAAGCAAGCCTCTAGTGTAGTAATTTTTATAAGTCTAAATGCTCCCTCTACCGATTCTATAAGACGATCTACCTGGTTTGTTGGCTTCTTGTACTGCATCGACTGAATTGCATGAAAACCGAGATCGAGGATGTTACAGTCGGGAGAGCATGGGGGCTGGCAGACGACACGGATCTTCCACCCTCCCTCTAATCCGGCTGTTACAACCTCGCCATGATTTTCGGAGACGTGGGGTCCCGCGTTATCTTGCTGCACTCGAATTACAGCAGACTTTTTCCCTAAACAAATAGCATATTAGCATAAAACTAATAAAATAAATTAGCAAAATGTCATACCTGGCCATTATTCTCGAATGGCTGGAAAAACCTTCTCCTTTGAGCAGTTTTACGTAGACGCTCCGCGTC
The DNA here is from genome assembly GCA_011947335.1 of Phytophthora constricta. Classification (NCBI taxonomy): domain Eukaryota; phylum Oomycota; class Peronosporomycetes; order Peronosporales; family Peronosporaceae; genus Phytophthora; species Phytophthora constricta. The sequence continues at coordinate 24,920 of JAAVTI010001114.1, read as the reverse complement.
ATACTGATACTTTGTGTAGAAGGCGTCCCTGCCGGGCGGTTTTGGAAGTTCTTTTGGCCGTTGTCTTTTCGACAATAGGCCGAAGTCCGATTTTCCCGTCAAAATATGTTTTTCGGCAAAAATCGTACCTTGGCCTCGCGACTGCTGCTAAAAACATTACTTTTCCAATGTAACGTTTGTTAGGACAGTCGCGGTAAGGCAGGCTCTCACCCATGGACAAATAGTATCGCGTTGATGCTTGATACATATTAAACCATTTTTCATCAATGTGTATTACATTGTACATTGCATCAAAGTGATACTATTTGAGCGACACCTTATTTGCATACAAAGTGTCCTACAAAAACATATTAATAAGAATAAGTTAATATTACTACAAAAATAGTACTTATGGGGCCTTTGACGTGCGCTAATGTAACGGGGCCACGTGGTGGCTGATTTCCTTTCGATGTTCGGGGTGACGGATTCTGATCCGGCAACCGGATCCTCGGAGGTGTGCCACTCCACTATGGTGTGGTCCACACTTATCCGCTTAAGTACGGCTCCGAGGTTAAGTACGGTGTTTCGGCAACTTAAGTCAGTACGTTAAGCCAGGGCCACTCATTCGGATTAAGGTCATTAGAAGACGGTCTAGTATTAAGGTAGTTTACAGTAGGGAACTAAAAAGCATACAATGAAACAGTTTAGCTTTAGCAACGAAGTTCGCAAGTCGTTCGGTACTCGGTACCTCACACGACAGTGAAGGCAGGGCCTTACACTACTTCAGGACAGAGACGCGTGGCGTCTGTCAAGGCTAGAAGCTACCGCTTCCTCAACGCTATTGTGCGTGTGACCCCCGTCACACCTGGTAGCACTTGTAGTCAATCCCGCGACCGACGCGGATTGTTGCAACAATCAAGTTCTCTTTGAGAATGGAAGACGCGACGAATTGGCTGCCGTCCCGCCAGGACTTCCCTCACCTCTCGGATGCCCACTGGGCCACGCTGGAGAAGATGGTGAGCCTCCTGGGAGACTCAGCTTTCGCTGGATTCCCCTCATTGTCTGCGGAGCAGCAAATAGCGCGCGTAGAACGCTTCGACAAATACGAGTCGTCGCTCATCGCCCATGTAAGTGCTGCCGCGCAGGAGGCAGCACGAACCGCGATGCGGTCGGAAGCGCAGGGCGCTGCCCACGCCGCTGTTCAAGCTGCCGCGACTGGATCGGGCGCGTTCGCTACGCGACCCGGCACGACCAAACCAGTCAAGATGACCGTCCCCAAGTTCGACGGCAACGAATCGGACAGCCTGGTCTTTTGGATCAGGGAGATCGAAATAGCGCTAAGCGCTGGCCAAATTTACGAGGTAAGATCGCAGGTCGCGTTCGCGCTTTCCCATCTCGGAGGCCGAGCACGCGCGTGGGCCATGGCCCGTGAAACGGCGACTCCAGGGTACTTCACCTCGTGGAAGTTCATGGAGCAAGAACTGCGTTCGAACTTCCTACTTGCCAATGTGGCATATCGTTTCCGTTCGCAGTTTCTGCGGTGCACGCAAGGAAAGAGGTCTTTGCAAGACTACACCATGCAACTCCAGAATCTGGAGGCGGCCATGGCGGGGCCCCACTCTCTGAGGACGTCAAGGTGACGGTCTTCATGGACGGGGTCCGCCCAGGTCCTGTAAGGACGGAACTCTTTCGGCGCCAGCCAAAGACGTTCAACGAGGCTGTGCATATCGCCATGTTGGAAGACCATTGCGTGCGTTCCGCACAAGGTGCCGCGGGGCGGTCGGAAGCAGCCGAAGGACCTACTCCTATGGAGATATCTTCGGCCGAGTCGGCTCGGCCTCTGCGAAAGCAGCGTGCCAGCGGCAGATGCTTCGGCTGCAACGAGTTGGGGCATTTCCGTCGGGATTGTCCGACGAACCCATGGCGCGGCCGACGCGGCAAGATGGGTACGGCTTCGCCGACTCTCAACCGGCTGGAGTTTGCGTCGTCGGAAAACGACGACTCCCAGTAGGCGCGGGGCGCCCTGCTGGGAGGTTTGTCCCCTCTACGAGGATGGTGGTTATACCACCTCCCTCCCCAGGGAGACAGCCCCAGAGACGACACTCCTGTGTCTCTCAGTGGCCTCGGCGAGATCTAATCTCGTGGTGGTCACCGCCAGCGTCAAAGGGTATGAGGAGCCCATGACTGTCCTTATCGACTGCGGCGCGTCGTATAACTTCGCGACGAAGGCCAGTGTGGCTAGGAACAAGACACTCTACGATAGAGCTGTAGACGACTCTAAGCGTAATGAAGATGTGTCTGTTCGCCTAGCGACTGGGTCGATCGTATCGACACGAAAGGTACTCCTTCCTTTGACGGTCAAATTTGACGATTTCAACTCGGTCGAACCGTTCATTGTCCTCGATATGGACGAGCGGTACGACCTGATCCTCGGCATGCCGTGGCTTATGAAGCACGAGCCCTGGATCGACTGGCGTAGTCGCACCATCGGTGCCAGCCACAAACCCTCTCGGATCGAGTACAGGCGGGTCATGTCCCCTCCTCTTCCCGTGACGGGTTTGTCCACGAGCACCGCGTGCCCCGGAGTGAGCGACACTTCGCCGGCTCGCTCGAGCAACACGGTGGTGCTACGCCCCAATTTTCGCATTTGGTGGCGCCGGGCGCCTCTATAGGTGCGGGAGGAAGTGATATAATCACTGCAGCCAAGACGAGTGGTCGAGCAAGGGCTCCCACAACGCAAGGCGTTAGAGCTGAGGCAGCTCGCGCAGAAGAAGGTGGTCGAGCAAGGGCTCCCACAACGCAAGGCGTTCGAGCTGAGGCAGCTCACGCAGAAGAAGGTGGTCGAGCAAGGGCTCCCACAACGCAAGGCGTTCGAGCTGAGGCAGCTCACGCAGAAGAAGGTGGTCGAGCAAGGGCTCCCACAACGCAAGGCGTTCGAGCTGAGGCAGCTCACGCAGAAGAAGGTGGTCGAGCAAGGGCTCCCACAACGCAAGGCGTTCGAGCTGAGGCAGCTCACGCAGAGGAAGGTGGTCGAGCAGGGCTCCTTCGCAAGGCGTTAGAGCTGAGGCAGCTCGCGCAGAAGAAGGTGGTCGAGCAGGGGCTCCCACAACGAAGATAATGGGAACAGAGTTCCTCTCGGTTATTGATGCACTCACGGGTGCGCGGCGTAGAGACGTCGAACTCGCGCCCCTACCCACGATAGCTGAGCTACTTGAGCTCCAAGAGCTATCGCATGCGGAATTCCTGGAGTCCCTGAAGGCAGGGAGTTCGAAGAACTAGTCATGCTCCGCGACGCGGCGGGGTCGGTGGAACTCAACACGTCCTCGGTCATGGACCCTACGGTGTTGGAAGATGCACGCGTCTCCAAGAGACAGCAACGGTATGGCGCGGCCATCCTACAAGATCCGTCGGACCCATACTATCCCCTTTTGAAGGAGTTCGCCGACGTGGTCAGTGATGACCCACCGTCCATCTTGCCCCCGGATCGGGGTGTGCGACACGAGATAGACCTCGTGCCTGGTACCAAGTACTGTACGACACGCCAATGGCCCCTTCCGAAGGAGCAAGTCGACGTCATCGACGCCTTCTTCGAAGCGAAGCACGCCGCGGGCATGGTGCGCGAGTCCAAGTCGCCGCATTCGTCTCCGACGTTCTGCGTGCGGAAACCCAACGGGAAGTGGCGCATGGTACATGCCTTCAACAAGCTGAACGCAGCAACCATCCCGGCGTCGACGCCGATTCCCCGTAAGGATGTGTTGCAGAACAACATGGCTGGTTGCAGCATCTACAGCGCGCTCGACATGGTCGACGGATATTATCAGCTACTGATGCGTGAATCGGACATTCCTCTCACAGCGGTGAGTACTCCCAGCGGGATGTTGTGGGAATGGCTAGTCATGCCCCAAGGGCTGTCGAATGCACCGGCCACGTTCAACCGGCTGGTGACCCAGCTCTTCAGGCCGATGCGGCAGTTCGTACAAACGTACTTCGATGACATCTTCGTACATAGCCACGCCGTGGCTGATAAGACAGCGGACGAGGTTCACATTGAACACCTGCGCCAGGTCTTGACATGCATGCGCGAAAATCGCTTATATGCCAACATCAATAAGTGCATCTTCGGAGCCGAGGAGATCCCCTTTTGGGCTGCTTCCTTGGGAAGGACGGAGTCCGGGTCGACCCGGCTAAGGTGGAGGCCATCGCAAATTGGCCGGTGCCGGCGTCCCAAAAGGACTTGCGCAAGTGGCTTGGCCTCGCCAATTACTTGCATAAGTATAGTGCCAACTATGCGGAAATGGCTCGGCCACTGACCGCTCTCCTTAAGAAGGAGACCACGTGGTCGTGGAACGACGAGGCGCAGGGCGCCTTTGAAGCGATCAAGCACAGCCTGCAAACGGCTCCCATCCTGGCATTGCCTGACGAAGATCGTCCGTTCAGCGTCGTGTGCGACGCGTCCGACTTCGCCATAGGCTGTGCCTTGCTGCAAGTTGATGCCGAAGGCAGAGAGAGAGTGGTCTCATTCCAGTCTCGCCAATTGAAGGCGGCGGAAAAGAACTACCCTGTCCACGACAAGGAACTTCTCGCGATGAAGTATGCGCTCGTCAAGTTTCGGGTACATCTGCTGGGCAGTAAACCATTCGTGGTGTATACCGATCATGCCTCGTTGAGGACAGCGACGTCGTCGCCTCACCTTTCGCAGCGCATGGCGCGGTGGCTCTCGTTCTTCGCCGAGTACAACTTCACGGTGGCCTACAAACCAGGCAAGCAGAATGTCCTGGCGGACGCACTCTCTCGGAGACCGGACTACGAAGTGGCGCATGTCGCCTTTCTAGAGTCCCCGCTCCATGAGCTTATCCGCGACGCCTACGCGAGAGACGACGACTTACGCGACTTGGTCGTGGCACTAGGCGCCGACGGCACGTCTGTTAAGCTAACAGCTCGACAGCGCTCTCGATTACATCGTTATAGCCTGGCCGAGGGCCTTATATATTACCAAGTTGACGTCAGCGACGAACCACGAATCGTGGTGCCTCACGATGAGGACTTGCGCCACCGTATCCTCTATGAGGCTCATGACGTTCCGCTCGGCGGTCACTTGGGTCGAGAAAAGACGTACATGTCCGTAGCCCGTGACTTTTGGTGGCCAAACATGTACAAGTGGGTACGTAAGTACGTCTCCACGTGCGAGACATGTCAACGGGTGAAGCCGTCGCCGCCGTCAGCGGCCCCACTCATGAGCTTGCCGGTTCCGGCGGAATGTTGGCGCTCTGTGAGCATGGACTTCATCTTCGAGTTACCGCCCGACGGGCACGGCCACACTGGCATTTTGGTCTTTGTCGACCGTCTGAGTAAGATGGTGCGGCTAGCCGCGGTGAAGAAGAGCGTGACAGCGCCACAAGCAGCTCAGCTGTTCATCGACAACGTCTTTCGCCACCACGGACTCCCGGAGTCCTTTGTAGTGACAGAGACCCCCGGTTCGTCTCTTATTTCTGGGAGCATCTCTTTCGCCTCCTAGGCACGAGACTCGACATGTCCACGACGGACCATCCACAAACTGACGGTCAAACCGAGCGGGTCAACCGAGTCCTAGAGGACGTATTACGAAGTGTGTGCGCGTCCGAGCCCACGAAGTGGGGAGTGATGCTTCCACAAGTGGAATTCGCGCTTAACAACGCGGTGCATGCGTCGACGGGCTTCACGCCTTTCTACGTCAATAGCCTCCGCGCACGCCGTTGGCGTAGCCCCCGGCTCAAGATGTGAGTAGGAGGGGCTAAGGCCGACGACCCAAGGGGTCTTTCCGGTGTGCGTCCTTCTATCAAGAAAAATCTGTTGTCCTTCATAGAGGAAGGAGCCGCCGTGGGGCAACGTGTCCGCGACGCAATGGCCGCGGCACAAGATAGCCAAAAGGAAAACGCGGATCACCATGCGCGCAAGAACACATTGGTGTTTAACTTAGGTGACTTGGTATTACTTAACGCTAAAAACCTACCTACCCATGCCGTTTCGGCAGTCGGAAGCACGAAGCTCCGACCCCGATTCGTGGGGCCGTTTACGGTCATTGGGGTCCACGGGAACGCATACACACTCGACTTGCCCTCGGCAATGGAGACGCACCCGACGTTCTACGTCGGACTGCTTAAGGCGTACCGCTCGGCGGCGGACTTTGACGCGGAGGATCTTGACGCGGGGGATTCGAGGCACTTGACGCCGCGGGCGCAGGGCCGGATGCGACGTGGGTCCAGCCATCAGTTGACGCAAGGCGTCTGCCAGAAACATCGTCTGGGTCGGGTCCACTAGAGCAGGGACGGCTGCCGGAGCGGCAGGAGGATGACGAACTTGATACTCCAGGGCACGTACGCGATCGTACAAGTCCCGTATCCACCCTTGGTGGTCGCTCAGGGCGGATCCAGCGCGCTGCCCGGTCACCTCCAGACCCTCAACGCTCTTCGAGAGCCGTCGAAACCCTTGTTCCAGCTGATACAGACGACCACGGAGATCACTCGCCTCGCGATCGAAGTTCTCACGCGCATGGCGCCGCTCCTCGGCGACCCGAGACTGCAACGCTTGCAAGTCGCCACGTAAACCCAGGATCTCCGATCGCTGGGTTGCCACCAAGGCCTGACACCCCTCCAGTCCTCGCAGGACGTCATTCGGATGCGAGGCGTCCCGCGACGGGGAGCGATGGGATCGAGCGACCGAACGTCGCCGACCATAACGCGCGTCTGCGTCCCCCTCCCCGCTACTGGGTAGCGATGGTGCCCAGCACTTCCACGTGGAGAAGCTTCTGAAGCATAAGAGGCGTGGCGGCCGCCGCCTCTACTTGGTGAAGTGGCGCGGCTATCCGACGGCTCAAAGTACGTGGGAGCCGGAGGACCGCCTCTTGGAGGACTGTGCCGACCTCGTACACGCTTACACGAGCTCCCTCGGAGCCGGTCGGCGTTAACGGGGCCGAGTACGCTTTGCGGTTCCACCGGCTGGACTGCCGAGACTTCTGAACCTTCTGCACCACCTCTTCGAGGATGTCGCGCGGCATGGGGTTGTCACGGGCGTGAAAACGCTTTGCCCACTGACCGTGGGCATACATCTTCGCCATGCGAAAGCGAAGTCGCCGAAGGGCGAGCCAATCAAGCCGATGCGGCGATCGGAGGAACTCGGGCAAAGGATAGCCAAGTTGGCGTAGCCACCCCTCGAATTCAACCTCGGCCGACTCGCGCCTGAGCGCAGTATCCTCCGTGAGGACCAACGGGCACTCGTCATAGTGTTCGATCCCACGCTCCTGGCGTCGACTGCGGTCGAGATACGCCGCGTACTCCACAGGAGTCCACACGCGGAGCGCCAGGAGCTGCTCGCGGGTGCGCGGCGCCGCCGGATCTCGCTCGCGCTTGGCCGCTTGGCGTCGTTGGCGGTCCTCCTGCTCGAGGCGAGCGCGCTTCTGCAGGGATTCGCGATTGTCGCGCTGCAACATGTCCAGCGGGACGTCATCACCAGGAAAGATGTTGGTGATGACCCGCCCTTCAGTCGTCGCGGCTTGAGCAGCACTGCTGCGAGGAGTGGCCGGGCTGCCAGGATGGAGCGCCCTTTGGGCCTCGGTCAACTGCGGTGAAGACGGCGTGTCGGGCACCTCCCCAGGTTCCTTGTCCTCGTTGGACTCGTCATAGTCCAGCTTGTCCGACGGACAATAGCGCGAATGTGACCCGATGGGCGATACAACGTCCTTGGTTGTAGACGGAGGCTTTGCCTCATGGTCGCTCACATCACCCTCGACCTGCGAGGCCTTTGCAGGAGACGAGCGCTTAGCACTCCTGGTCTTCGCGTCGTCGGCAGGGGGCGTGGCCTTTCCGTCGTCGGCAGGAGGCGTGGTCTTCCCAGGAGGAGAGCGCCTCGCGTCGCCAGCAGGCGCGTCAGCGTCGGCCTTTGAGGCCTCGTCCGACTCATCCTCCGTCAGGGTCTCTATGCCCTGTGGGCCGGAGGAGTCGCTAGCGTCGGCACTGTCAACGGGCGATTCGTAGGGGCCCGGAACGGACACGGCACGGCGACGAGGCACGGGCTGCTTCACGGCCTTCGGCTTGCCCAGGGTGGGCGTCTTCGCACTGGCGGCGCGAGCCTTCGCGGCCTTGGCCGCAGAGCGTGTGGTCATCTTGGTCTTGCCAGGCATGGCGCAGTCAGAGAGCCCAGCGGGCGGCGCGGCGTGTCTTCGGGCGTGAAGGTCTTGAAGGCCCAGTGGGCGGCGCGGCTTGCTCAGGGAGCGTCTTTTCTGGAATGAGGCCGAGCCTCGTTGGCGTGCTGGATTCCCTCGCCCGAGACGGATGTCTCTCAGTTGGGTGTGGGAGGGTGTAACGGGGCCACGTGGTGGCTGATTTCCTTTCGATGTTCGGGGTGACGGATTGTGATCCGGCAACCGGATCCTCGGAGGTGTGCCACTCCACTATGGTGTGGTTCGCACTTATCAGCTTAAGTACGGCTCCGAGGTTAAGTACGGTGTTTCGGCAACTTAAGTCAGTACGTTAAGCCAGGGCCACTCATTCGGATTAAATCATTAGAAGACGGTCTAGTATTAAGGTAGTTTACAGTAGGGAACTAAAAAGCATACAATGAAACAGTTTAGCTTTAGCAACGAAGTTCGCAAGTCGTTCGGTACTCGGTACCTCACACGACAGTAAAGGCAGGGCCTTAACACTACTTCAGGACAGAGACGCGTGGCGTCTGTCAAGGCTTGAAGCTACCGCTTCCTCAACGCTATTGTGCGTGTGACCCCCGTCACAGCAAAGCCCATGCGAGCCACTGGTTCTTGTGGTCTGGTGTGAGGGCTGGCTTGTCCCGGGAAACGTAGCGGCGAAGCATCTTGGAACGAAGGTAGCGGTGCAGCGTGCCGATGGGTATCTTGGTCGCTTCCTCCAACGCCCGGAATGTTTGCCGTTGCACGAGCGGTACAGCGGCCACCATCCTCGCAAACTCTTCGTCTGTATACTTTCTTGCCCTTGGGGCTCGTTTGCGCTTCGCAATCAGACTGTTAGGGTCGTCGCGGTGCCTTGCAATGTCCTTCACCGCTGAGCGACTTATCGTGAAACGCTCAACAGCTTCCTGTAAGCTGCCATGGCTGAGACGCCCTTTCGTGCTGCGTTCGGCAAGAAAGTGCGCCACAGCTACGCGCGTGCTTGGCGATATGTCCTTTGATCCAGGTGTCCGCGGCATCAGAAATAGTGCAATGATGTTGGCAAGCGCGGTTTTAGCTACACCAACCAATCATTTTATAAGCAATACAATTTGACCAATGATGTGCATTTTCCACTATTTTTGGTCCACAAAAACCAAAATGGTCATACTTTCGTGAACCAGAGTAGTACTATGTAATTCCATCGTCGATGCCATTGACGAGGATATTCAGAGGCTACAAGAATCATCGATGAGGAACTATCGAGGGTACTGAAGCAGAACAAGAAAACCAAGTCCTGAACCAGGATACTAGCAACGTTAGTGACCACAAGCTCTATGGAGCAACGCTAAGTCGAGAGTCACAATAAAACCAACAGATAATGCAACATTAATTCGGTAAATCGACTATAAGATTCATTTTTCACACTTGGTACGCAGACAGATGCAAGTCCGCATACCTGCAACTGTTCATCTGTGTCTCTCACCTGAGATATAGTGCACAACATGTTAAGGTTAGAAACGACCCAAATCAAATGTGTAGCATAGGCTGCTGTCTGTCATACTCGGATACACATTTTAATAGCTCTTCCAACAGTACCCAAGAAGAGATGGTATATTCTGGCTGTGGGGTACTGCAAGGAAGAATTGTCGCTTCAAGTTCCTGAGCAATTTCCTTGTCATGGCTCAAAAACTCAATAAGATTTTCCTGCGCCTCGACCATGCGGGAGATACAGCCAGACATCTCCTTTAATTGACGCTCAAGCTGGGAAGTTTTAGCCACACGTGTGGACGAAGTGGGTTACCATCTCTGAGATTCGTTGCTCCCTCGCTTTCCCAAGAAGGCGCTGCTCAGGGGCTGGAATGTCTGGTGTGCCTTCGTCTGCTTGCATGGTGGGGTTTTCTCAAGTGCTGCTCTGACCATTTTCGGACACAATCCGAAAACAGCTACGTTATATTTCAAGTTGGGATCCGTTAAATTTCTTGTTGGGTTCTGTCTCTGCTCGAAGATGCATACCGGTAATTCTGAATAACGTTGCACAATACGCTTAACGTCGCTAGAAGAATGTTGTGGCGTTGAATATTGTCTTGATTTAACGTTGCAGGAACGTCATCCGATAAACTACATGGGGGAAGAAGATTTCTAGATACTTCGAAGACTCTATTGGGGGTTACATTTTATCAGTACGATAAATAAACTACTTAGTTCAACAGAAAACGAATGGAGCAATTACCAATATTCCATCCATCGCGTTTCGAAGACACCGTGCACGACGCTGCGTCGCAAATCTGCCTCGGTGAGGCGTGCAAGTTGCAGCAAAGCGTAAGCAACAAATATATTGGGATTTCTCGTGCGGTCACGGCTTGTGTGAGAACATCAATCACCGTGGCTATCTACTGATGGATGCACCCACTCCCTGTGCTAAGACTTTGCTTTTGATTCTATCGGCGCATTTCGTTGATCCTGGGAACATATTCCTCATTCAGCAGACCAACACGAAAGAACAGATATTCCGGCGCGGTGGCACTCATCCGTCCGTTGCTGCTGAGCCAGGTCGCTCGCTACAAAAACACTATCATTGCACAAACTTGTGAATCGCCAGGAGAGCCTGGCACGATGCTCAATACTCATCAGGAGTTGACGCAGTGTTCCCTCTTTCCATGTCACCGAGGGGTTTGGGACCTGCGCGATCGCCAATGGGATTCCCGCTAGACTATGGTGGGGGCCAGGTTGGCGGCAGCCAGCAACCTTAGAGGATTAGACGTTCGATAACGCTCCTTCAATGAATAGCATACCGAGCCAAGGGTCAACAACTTAGTTTCTCCGGCTTCACCGCGGTAAAAGCGGCTAGCTTAGAGGTGCCGACAAGTCATGTCTCTCAACGATCAACTGTTCGCTAGACTGGGACGTACTAAGTATACTCCGAGATGCGAGATCGTGAATCAGGTTCAGTTTACTCTTGCGGCGCGACGAGCTACTAGTAGTTGCAATAGCTCTTAATCCGAAATAATCTCTGCTCTGCGTGCTAAATGAAAACGGTTCCACGAACAAGTGTGCATGAGGAGATGGCTCCGCTGGATTTTCTCTGGAAAATCGCGGCTACAGTGGAGCGATTCCCGTAGGCCTTTGGGTCGTCCAAACCTAAATTTACGACACTGTCCTAAGTTTGGGTTTAGGCAGTCCACCCGAGGCTCCAATTCGCATTCAATTCCGCATCGACGAGCATTGACGAGGAAAGTAGCAGCCTCGTTTCGTTTTCAAGTGCGGTGTATTACAGTCATTTAGGAGTCCTAACGACCTAGAAAATACCCAACCAGACGACCCAATTGGGTCGTCGACTAGATGGCCAGCTGCCTAAAGGAGCTGGCCAATGCACGGGCTATCTCGTGCCAATGAAGGTGGAAGGCCGGCAGGTGTATTCCAAATCCGGGTGCATGTCCAGCCAGTGGGAAACATCTACTTGGAGATGCTCCCGCACGGTGATCCATCGGGGTGGGAGCCGCTGAACATCGTCTTTCAGCACGTGGACGCTGTTTTTCGTGTCTATGGCCAAGTTGGCCAAACTGTCCGCCGCTTTGTTGAAGTGTCGGAGGTGATGTGACCAACTGGCCACCATGAGCTGATCTGCAAGTAGTCTACTCTGAGTGAAGTATGCGAGGTCTTGGGAGGCTTGCGGTGCCCGAGTTGGTCCAGGATCATAGCGCTGTCTCCTGCAACATGGAGCCCTTGGAGTCGTAGTCGGGCTGCATTGCGCAGCCCCCTTTATACTCTGCCACATTGTTCGTGGTTTGGCGCGCCGTTGAGATGCTGGCCATCCAAACAATAGTCGGCCTCGCGCCGGCGCCTCCCAGCCTCGTGATTACAGCACCAGATCCACCAGGGCCCGGATTACCGCGGGAGCCCCGTCAAACAGGAGCAGGTGGGTGGTGCGTTCGAGATACGGTAGGGACTGTAATCCGTCTTCCACCACCAAGCGTCAGTGCCTGGTAGCAGAGCTTGGCCGCCGCCACTCTGGGCGGAGGAGCTTCTTCCTCGGAAGCCAATACCCGGATCGTCAGGTATGCAGAACGGAGTCGTCCAGTCAGCAGCACGACGGCCCTAGCCGCGCTCGAGTCGTCTGCTGGATCTCGGTAACGCGTGCGGCGTTTCCAAATGGCCTGCAGCGTGCAGATCACACCAATCCTCTAGCAGTTGTTCAGCAAGTCGTGGAATCAGACGCGGATATCAATACGCTCTTCTTCGGTGGCGTCTGCATGCATGTCGTCCAGCAGGGTCGATACGCGGGGTGGCGCCGCCTTGAGCTCCAGACTGAAGATATCTGTTGTCTTCTCCACCGTGTGCTGGAGCCCTAGCGCCTCCCATGACGAGTAAAAGGTCCGCCATAGCGTCTGCGCGCCCATGCACCTCCAAAAGGTGTGTCCGGTGCTCGCGTCAGCCATACCGCACTCCTCGATCGGGCAGCCTACTCGGTTTTGCGACGCGTCCCATGAGGCGAACGCCCGGAGTTTGACACGATAGAGGATCTGGATCCCCCATTCAGATGCGCCGACAATCTCATGAAGATGCTGCAGTCTATGTTGGCCAGGGCAGCCCCAATGGTGTAGTGATCAAGTTTCCAAGCTTGGGCGCGATCGCTAACGTTGCTCAACCCGTGGCGACGCGTGGTGGCCGTTGCTGCATAGTTGAACTGCCGTCGTGTTCGAGTCCACGCTTTGTCCTTGGTCCAGACGCGCACAAGTCGACTGAGGCTTGGGTGGGGGTGTATCTTTCGGACAACCACCCCACCATCCGCCGTCTGGTTGGCCACATATGTGGCTTCCTGCATGGATCCGATATCCAAATCTGCCAGCACCTGAGTATCCAACGCGGTCACGCGTTGCCGTGCTGTTGGTTCCATCCCAGTCGGTGCCACCGCCGTCGCTACGAGTGGGTGGTATTGGGGACTGGCGCTCATCCGGAGTTCAGTATCTGCCGGTTGTTGGTACGCCAGCGCTGGGTGCCACGTGAGTAGGTGCTGCAGCAGTATCGTCGCCTCCTTGTCCGTGCAGGTTGGGTCCTTGGTGACCGTGAGCAAGCCTCCGCGATCCAAAGTCCACGAGATTAGATCTTTTACTAGCGTACCCAGCTTGAGCAGCCTGCGAGGCATCTGCGTCCCATCCAACAAGATATTCGGCAGAAGTGTGCGAGCCTCGACAAATGGAATCCACTCCGTGAAAGTGGAGCCCCATTGTGCTTGAACGAGACCCCTCTGTGCAGCAGTAGCCGCCCCGACCAGCTCTGCCACGTTCGCTAGGGCAGTGTCAATCCACCACGTCATTCCCGAGGTCACTAACCTGTCTACCGTCCCAATAAGGACATGTACCGCGTCAACCAGCTCCGCGCTAGGAGGTTGGAGGCCCTCCGTCGCCACCATGCGGGTGCCTACCGCCTATAAGTCCCAGCCGGCGGCACTTGGTCGGCACGTCCCGGGAGAAGAAAGGAGTCACATGAAGCGTCGTCGCAGCGCCCGTTTTGTGTCCATTGGAGATAATGTCGCCGACCAAGTGATCGAGAAAAGTGGCAGCCTCGTGCTAATCCTCTTACTGCGCTGGACGTTGAGTGTCTACGAGTATGGAATTGATATGAGGCGAGCCAATATTCGCATGAGAGGTAATGGCAAGGCGCTCATACTATATTGACTAGCCCCCCTAGCACAGATCTAGGATCGACGCCGCCTGTCCTAAACCCCTAGCACACTAGATCTGTGCTAGCCCCCTCTAGCATAGATCTAGGATCGACGCCGCCGGTCCTAACCCCTGATCTCATATAAATAAACTGTATAAACCTATATCTACCGCCACCACTTCAACCCAGGAGCACTTCCGCATTGCTTCCGCGCCCGACACCGGACGCACTGCAGATAAGTCTCGTGCCCAAGAAGCGGACGACTATGCCCAGTCGGAAAGAGCGCTGGTCTGAAGGGTATTATACCGATGATATTAGCATGCACTGTCCCTGTGCCTGACCCCAAAAAATAGCGAAAAACTGGCAATCTGAAAATGAAGCATTCCGGTCGGAAAGATCATTATTCGACGTTGATGGGACTATTCATTGTAGCAATAGAGGCTAGTGACGGGGGCCAAGAACGAGATTGCTCGCTGCAGAGGAAGTTAGGTTCGATGCAATCGTTCAGCCTCCGAGCAGCTTGCCTCGAGGGCAACCTTGCAGGATCGTGACCATAACCGGGCACATGTGAACATAATTGACGCAAATGAAACCATGTGTTTCTCACATCAAATGCTGGAGGTTTTGGATGTTTATCAAATTGGGTAGGGGGATATGTACAATCATGGTGAATTAGAAAGGGTATAAGTTTCTACGGTGAAATAAGCCCCCTATAACGAAACGTACATAGAGTTTTTACACCCTGATTTATGTGGTTGTCTACCCTTTTACAGACCCCATTTATAAGTTCTTGAAATGGGTTAGGGGACATGAACTATCATTGCCCGACCAGGACCACTATCAAACGAAATTTACCTCCTTATAAGAACTTCATGCATTGAATGTGCGACCCTTCAAACAGCAACTGTCAAAAGTCACTTGTTTCGAAAGCTCAACATGTCACTAAAATCCGAACGATCTTTTATGGAACGGTGAGGGTCGCGTTTGTATCAGGCGGTGAAGGGTTACGTAAAACACAATACTTTACGCTACGAATTGAGGTGGGGAATTGGAGCCCTGATTTACGCAGAGGGTCACCCTGATTAGCAAATTTACTGAGGGTTAAGAACTGTATGAACTGATACCGCGCCTCGTAAAAGGGTAGGCGCTGCATCACAGCGTGGTGTGTTGACACCTCATAACGGCTCGCCTTCCTTGGTGCGCACAGTAGCAGAACGATGAGGCAGCGGCTCACTTTGAGGCAGGTATGTAGTGGAAGGGCGCGCTTCAGAGACTGGTGGTTACTCCGCAGGAGGACACTAACCATGGCGATTGTGGCGCTTAGCTAAGTCTTCTTCCGGTGACACTTCCGGTGACACTTCCGGTGACAGCAGTCTGCGTCCGATACGTCTGCGAGCGAGTCGACGGGGGTTGCAGACGACTTGGTATGCCGAGGCGTGAGATGGTCGAGGCTGCAGTCGCCGCGACGCTGAAGGAAGAGGAGCCACGGCATGCGGACGCGACCGCAGTGCCGCTGCTGGTGTGGCTGTGGTGACCGCGTTGTGGAAAGCCGTGTGGACGTGGTGGAGACCGAAGCAGAGAACGGCGAGGACGACTTCGGCAAGAAAGCCGTGATGCTTTGTGGGCGTTAGAGATCGCAGGTAGCTGAGTGGCGATTAAATGCCACACGCTGCAAGCAGCGCACCTGTAGCAGTCCAGGGAGGCGGGGGACTTGAATTATGCGAATTTGTCACCCACGTGTAGTTCTGGCAGCGGTAGTATTCAAATAAATATATGATTGAGCCGCACGCACTGAACTAGCCAAAGGGAAGGAGAACTGCACGTGTTTACATTTAAATACTATCTGCGCAGCAACTTTAACACTGTGCCTTGGTCCGACTGTTCACAAACCACGAAAAGAGTCCCATTGCGAAGAGACTACGCAGCGGGAGTCGCAGCGTAGGTGGTTTTCGACATAGGCGATGAGCTGCTGTCATTTTCGGCGTCGTCGGAGTCGTCGTCGGGGTCTTGGTTGTCTTCGGAGTCGTCGCTGATTTCAATTATTTCGATATCTGCATCATGTTGACGCTCTTGCTCCATTTCTTGATCGAGGTGATCGAATTGCTGTTGGTGCTCTTGACGACGCTGGTCACGGTCTGCTCCCATTGCCGACGCGACTACGTTTTGGTACACGATATCGTACGCGTGGTCGATTTCACGGGCGGATTGAAGCTGCACTTCAAGCATCATCAAGAGCTCCACAGCAACCTTCATCTCTGCATCCGACTCCGAAAACTGTCCCTCAAAACGAAGAACACGTCGACGCGCCAGGAGAACCAGCAGAGAGGCTTCCTTTTCCGCGTCTAATGCGCGTTGGCGATATACTACTGCTGGGTGGTCTGGAGGAAGCATCAGTGGTGCTTGTTCTCGTTGATTTTTGAAAGTGTTTTTTTCGTTGAAAGACGTTTAAATACATGATGGAAGCCGACTCTAACTGCTACGAATTTTCAGAGCAAAATTGTACTTTGAATATTTTGCTTGTCAAATGGCTACGTGAACATATCTTATTTGCTGCTAGGCTTCCATTATTGGGCTCCCGAGCGATCGTTAAAGAGCAGCACGGTGGTGTGCTGGCACAAACTATGTGGTGAGACGTCACAGACAGCAGATCTCGGTTCGGGAGTATGGGTGTGCTGTAGGGGGAGCGCCGATCGTGAAAGATCAGTTATCTGTCCATGGCAGGAAACTTGAAACGGAGAACCCAAACGATGCAAAGTGGGGTTTGTTAAAAGATGAGAATCTGGTACGGAAAAATATACACTCCCGACTCAGGTTGAAGTGGACGAGAAGACGTGGCTGGCACGCTCGGTTTAACCGGGGCTTGTGCCTTGGCGCGGATTGTTCGACAGAACGCCTTGGGGCTCTCCGCTCACTTCGCATTTTGCGTTCCCGAAGCCAAGCCCCGCCCCAGTACTCTCACTCTTGCACTCGATCACCCGTGCACTCGCGATGGGACTCCTCGACGCTATCCGCAAAGACGTGTTGAAACAGAACGAGGATGAGGTCGTGAACTTCTTCACGCGCGTTGAGGATCTTCGTGCTTTCATCACCTCGACCGAGCTTGCGTCTGACGTCAATATCACAGTCAAGATGTGGTGCTTATCGTCCGAGCGTCTCAACGGGGACAACGGGACTCGAGTGACTGTCATCGATGCGGGCCAGCGTGGTCTTTTCGAGGCGACGAGTGAACGCTTGCTGAAGCTGTCTTTGAGCAAGAGGAAGCCCTACATTGCCCAAATCACTGTCTGGGATGCCAAGACTAAGAGAGGTGTCTCTGGTAAGCCCCACTCTCTGTTTCGCGCCGGTGGCCTCTACGAATTTCGCCAAGTGGACGGAGTTGGGTTCTACGCTGACATTCCAAGCGGGCGGGTGCAGTACGACCGCGCTGCGAGCGACAAGATCGTGGAGATGATGCCTCCGTTGGCGAAGCGCAAGGCGGTGCCCGAAACGCCGAAGAAGAACAGAAAGGCTAAGATGCGGAGGTTCCGTCGCTTCCGAGAACCCTTGCTGCGCATGGCCTCGAAGACGACATTGACGAGAGCGATGACAGCAGTGAGAACGATATCTCCATGGAAGTGGAAGCCAAGACGGGTGATGATGGCGTCGCGTGCCGCACGCGTAGCGGTGCTGCTCTGGGAGCGTAAGCTCACGGCGACGTTGAAGCAAAGAGCGTGCGTGCAATTGCGAAGTGTGCGGCCAATTGTTGCGGCTGATGTTGGTTTAGCATAGTGAATAGCTGGAAATCTACGGAGAGCAGAGGGAGGTAGCTTGGTGGTATGCATTTGGAACCGCGAGAATTAACTTGAATGAAATTTGCTCTTTGCACACATTTTGCTATGCTTTACTTCCTGTCGCCAAGAAACACCGGGTGCCTTGACAGGGTGCAATCGCCATTGAATGCTGCACGTTCCGTCCCCTAGGACAGGCTGCGGCAAGGCAGGTGTCTGTTGCGGAGAAGCTCAGAAGCGCTGAAACAGGTTCCTGTCTGCTCAACGTATTGAAGATGGCACTCAGTACTGATGCGTTGAAGGTGATGCGAAGCTAGCGTCATCTTCAGCGAATGTGCGGTGTACGTGATGTTGAGGTGCGTCGATGAGATCCTACCACGCGATCGGTCACCCATTGGGTGCGGAGGCGATGACTCGAGCAGTGAGAGCCTACGAGTCACTGGTCAGTTGGCAGGCACGGTTGCAGTTGCCGTGCGAGTTCGACGCCCATCTACGAGCGTGTTAATCGTTAATGTCTGCGTGACAGTAGTGGTAGCTGAAGACCGAAAGAAATTCGACGCTGATCCACGAGTGCGTTGATCGTTGATGTATGTATGCCTGGTGAGGGCAGTAGTGGGATTAAATGACAGCCAAAGTTGCACTAAAATGAGCGTATTTGTAAAGCATGGCCTACAAGCACGTTTATATGCAACGATTGTGTTTGCTAATTGCAGAGGAAATACCATGCCTAGTGATCGGCTTGGTTTTCAGGAAACTATCCGCGCGGATGTACATGGTGGCGGCGATGTCAACTGCGTCCGATGGGGTGCGTGCCTCACGCGAGCATGACGGTCAGCACCGAGGAAGTTTGAACTGGCTCGGATGTACTATTTCCAAGCTATCGCCGAGTTGAAGTTGGCACGCGAAAGTGATGCGAATGGAGATCTGCGAATCTGTGAGCACGATACACAGCTGCAAAGATCTAGAAGATGTACTAGGCACCGAAGCCCATGCACCAGCCAACATGGGGCGTTGGCGATAGTGACGACAGGCTCAGCTGTGCCACCGTGCGCCCCACGTAGCTCAACGATTACTACCGTCCTCGCGTTTGTAGCTGGAAAGACGGTTGTGCATTGAAAAGTTAGTGATAGTCTACCAATGAGTTGAACTTTTTCGCGATGGGAGGGTTGGCCTCAAGCTAAGGCTGCAATGGATGGCGTTCCCAATCGACGCCTGATGCAGAAGCACGACGCAGAGAGGCTGGGTTGAGATGAGCGAGCAGTGGCAGCCGTATGTCCGATGGAAATTTCCGTCACCGCGTCCTCCGAAGATGGAGGAAGAGCGGCAGCATCGCTGGCGAAAGCAGGACATCTGGTGTGGGCTGCATTAAAGCACTCATACGTGTGAGCAGACGCAAATTGCAAAGGAAAACTGACGCGTCGGGGCGAAAAGCAAACCGATGCCAAAGGAGACACGTAGACAGCTATCGATAGAGCCTTTTCTAGCTCGAGGAGAATCTAACAATTCGTGACAAAGCTTGCAGTGGGGTCAGAGGCCAGTAGCAACTACGTTCGTGGTAGTTCATTCTCGCTTCAATCACGTTTACTAACGCAGGGTTCTCTAGCCTCGATCTGATCGATCAGTGATCCAGTGTGGGGTGGTGTTTCTTGCTACGAGCTCTAAGAACACAACTAAGTATTTCCGCGTTCGACCGGATTTAGTACGCCGCTCTTTGTGCTGGTTGATCGCCAACAACCCTCTCTACAAGCACATTACAATTTCCGACGAGAACCTCCGTGCCCTCGAGCCCATTGAAGCTGAACGCGACGTACCCAGCATATCAGTCACTGAGGAAGAGGCTCAGCAGCTCCGGGGACCAGCGAGACAAGTGAATGAGGAAAGTCATTCTGTAGATCCTCAGCGTGAGTCCCCATTTGATGCCACTCCGGCAACGGCTTACCTCCCTGACACTCAAAGCACTCGCAGCGAAAGCGGAGAGCGCTTGAGGTTGTCCACGAAGAACAGAGGTACTGAACTCTCAGACGCTGAGAACATTCAACCCCAAAGCGCTTCATGCTCTGTGAGCAATTGTGCTAGCATGCGAATCAGTGAATCTCTACAACACTCCGTGTCTTGTGAAAACAGCTCTCTCGTGCATAGTTCTTCCTGTGTTGAAGCCGCAGTAGAAGCCGAAGAGGAACTCAACCTCATGGAAAACCTAAACGAATCGTTTGAGCTTGAAGGAAACCAAAACAGCAAGCAAAGCGAAGTAGAAAAGTTGATGAGTGCTGTGGGTATGGATGCTACTAATACAGAGTATCCGATTGGTGAATTGCGCTGTTGTGAAAACCTGATCGATGAGTACAAAACGAAGCAGCTAATGCAAAACTGTTTTCCTGCGTTATTCCCTGATGGCCTTGGTGGGTACCACCCGCTTGACAACGGCACAGAAAGAACACATGAATACATGTTAACCGAGTACTGCGCGCACCTGATGAAATAGCATGACCAGCGCTTTGTTATTCACGGGAATTTCACATTTTTCTGCATGAATCTTATACAGCGGCGCCAAATTGACGGTTTGATTCGACGTGTTTCGGAGACGGATAGTCGTGAGAAAGCAATACGGGCAGCTGGAACCGAATTAGATGGTACAGGTCAGCCTAATGACGACCAAGCAGCTACAGAAAAGCAGGAACACCGTGCCGCAATGCAGGTATTAGACTCGCTAAAACTTTTTTCGCGTTGTTCGCGGAAGTGGCTTGTATTGGTCTAACGCGCGTGATGATTTAATGGCAATGATGGGGAATCGATTCCTCCCAACGCGATGGCCTACTGTCTTCTTAACTCTGAGTGCTGCCGACACCATCTGGCCAGATTTCGGTAAGGCGTGCAATGCAGCATTGACGATAGAAGATTGCAAAAAGCTTCGTAGGCGATACCTCGTTGAAAATCCTGACATCTGCGCGAGGCACTTAAACCGACGATTTCAAGCATTCTTCGATGAAATTTTGTGCGGAAAAGCTAAGCCTCTAAGTGGAATAATTGATCACTTCTGGCGTGTCGAATTTCAGCAGCGCGGATCACCGCATATCATTGTTTGCTATGAGTAAAAGACGCCCCAGATGCGCTAGAGCTGTCAGAAACGGAGGAGGGACGAATAGAGCTAGCTGTCTATGTCGGCAAACGCATCTCTGTTCTATCCAAAACACTAATGGAGCTAGACAAATGTCCTTGCAAAACCTGCACGACTCACCGCGAAGGGAAAATCGATATATTAGCAATGTGGCCACCCCAGGTAGGAACCGATGAATGGCAATGCGACCTATCACGGCTCGTGCAGCGCGTCCAACAGCACGTTTGCAATGCGGATTCGTCGTGCCGAAAGAAAAGCTCTGAATGCGCTTTGGGTACCCGAAAGAGTTACATTCGTCCACTACAATTGAAACTGGGACCTCGGCTGGAACGCCAACAATAAAAGTTCACTTGAAGCGTGAGGTATCGTCAATCAATAACTATTCACCCTATCTACTTTCGTGCTGGCGCGCGAATATGGATTTGCAGCTCATTGGAAATACATTTGGGGCTGCAGAGTATGTGGGTGCGTACGTTAGCAAGGCAGAACCAGACACACTGCGATTCAGGCGTATTATTTCAAAAGCCATAAAGCGCTGTGACCCCCATCTTTCTTATCATTCTACTCTAAAACTGTAGCAAATGCAACCCTGTCTGTGCGAGAAGTAGGTGCGCCAGAAGCTATCTACACGTTGTTGCGGAGCCTGCCGATGCACAGCAAATCGCGCACTGTTCAAAAGGTAAAAGTTTTGCGCCACAATCAGCGTTTTTATCGAGTTGAGCCGCGAAGCGTTCAGGAGCTTGCCGCGTTAGCTGATCCTCATAGTAGTGATGACATTCGCTTAGAGGCCGTCGAACGAGCTTATATGAATAGGCCAAATAACGAAGAGTTCGAGTCAATGTCCTTAGCTACGTTTGTCGAAAACTTCGTGCTGGCAGATAAAATCAGCGAGAAGGCAGCATCCAGTGAAAGCTGGAAGAGATTGGATGGAGAAGGGTTTATCAAACGCCGATCTAAAGCTGTTGTCGCGCAGAAGACACCGTGGGTGAAATCCGACCCAACCAACCCCGACTTTTGCTTTTCTGAAGTGTTTCTCTATATCCAATGCGATCGCTGAGTGACCTCCCTACCACGGATGACGAATGCATTGACCGCTTTTTCAGAGAGCAAGAAATAGGCCTAGATAGTGAGCTAAGAGAAGAATCAAACGCTAAAATTGCTCGCCAGCAAAACCTAGATTTACTGGCAGATTCACGAGAGTCATGCATTATTACCACGCTTCCTTCCTCACAATACGTATTTGTTAGAGGTGCTGCGCATGAGCAATCCCACGTTGAACCGACTGTAGATGTTGATAGAGCATCTGACCGCCCGGTTGCTACCGACTGGAATTCTAGACACACTTACTCGCTGGAAACGGTATCGAAAGCTAAAGAGTTCCACGCAATGTGTCTAAAACCGTGGATGAAAGAGAAGAGTGAAATACGTAAGCTTGAACAAGTGTTTCGAGACAATGCAATTGCTAGCTCAAAATACAGATATCCCATTGACGGCAACGACGATATTGATGGGGCACAAGAAGCGATGGCCGATTCGCAATGGGTTCCTTTTTCGCTTGCAATGAGTCAATCCCGAAAGCGATTTAGAGCTCCCTAGATAACTCACAATGCCAGCCGCTAGGGATGATTATAAACGGCGAGGGCGGGTCAGGAAAAAGCTGGCTAATTAAGCACATTGTTAAGGATATGCACAACGTCTTTGGAGAGCATAGATCAACACGCAGGACATCGAAACGGGTTTTATTGTTAGCACATCAAGGTACGGCAGCCTTCAATATTAATAGGACGACTATCTGTTCAGCTTTATCGTTTGCTTCTTTCTCGCGATCGGCATTCTCAGTCCCATATAAAGCTCTAGCAACGACGAAATCCGGACCGGCAAAACTAAAGAAAATGCAGCAGCAGTTTAAGGGTGTACATCTAGTGATAATAGATGAATTCAGCGTCATTTCGTGCGGCATGCTTTACTGGATCGATAACCGAATGCGAGAGATTTGGCCCGCTCATCGTGATGAACCTTTTGGTGGCAGGGATGTATACTTTACAGGGGACGCAGCGCAACTAGACCCTGTCGTTCCTTACTCACTTGCAACTCCGCTCTCAAAAATAAATAACGATGTGCAGCGGCGAGGTCGTGAGCTGTGGAAAAGCATCGAGCATGTGTGCATGCTGACTAGTCAAAATAGAGGAAAGTTAGACCCAGAGTGGTTTGCAGCCCTGAGAAGATTGAGAAACAAAGTACCGACTGCGGAAGACATCGCACTGTTCAACACGCGCTACTTACCCGCAAATAGCCAGCCAGGATGGTTGTCCGAGGCTAAACACATTGCTCATAAAAATGTAGACGTCAACGCCGCCAACGATGAAAGGATTAATGCAGCAGATAGTGCTACAGTTCATATGACTGCGCAGCACTTCGTTCAGCAAAAGCGATTGACAGCAAAACGCGATCTTCCTCCTGGTACAGTGAGCGCACTTCTCAAGGACGCTAGAGCTCTAATTCCGATCACGATAGGGTCGTCGCACAACAATTGACTCTTTGCATTGGCGCCCCAGTAACACTAACGTATAACATGGCACAAGCAGCAGGGCTGTGCAATGGTACTAATGGAGTAGTGTACGAGTTTTTATTCTCTCCGACAGCGAGTTACCTATCGTGCTCATTCAGGTTACCGATGTCTATTTGGGACCCTCCCTCCTCAATGATGTTCCTAATATCGTTCCCATTGCACCAAAGAAATATCATGGGGAAAAACTCAAGTGACCTTCGAGTAGTTCGAAGGGGATCCCCTGAGACTAGCGTACGCGATGACAGTGCATAAAGTTCAGGGACTCACATGTAAATTCGTCGTTTTTCATTCAAATTCGATACCCAATGTCGCGTTTGCGTACGTAGCGCTGTCGCGCATTACGCACCGCAATTCTATCGTCATAACAATCCGGCCAAATTTGCGATCTGGGGCTATTCTATGCTCAAGTCAAAACCGATCCAATACAAACCAAGTCATTTTGCGGATCACCCACACCACTTGGGTACACAGTAACGTCTCGTCTAGCGACTGCTGCTAATTATAGTTTTGTATCGCTCGGGCGATCAATAGGCTTGGGCGATTAACCAACCGCCCACGCCAGTTTTAGAACCCACAATACATCGCTTGACACTAGATAAACGACGGTCAAAACAGAAGAATTTGAGAGGGAAAATGCGTCGTGTGCAAGAAGCTGTAGCTAGAACTGCGAGCGCTACGCTGCCGCCCATAACAGATCGCCTTAGAGCACAAGACAGCCTCGGTAAGGCGTTATAGAGAAGAAGAAGCCGCACTTTTAAGTCGTCCCAGCACAGGCCCAACCGTATGGGGCACTCGGGACCTGCTTTGAGCGGGTTCCTTTAACAGGGAAGAACTGGCAACAGACCCTGCCTACGAGACCCCATTACTGCCTCCAAATCGACCGACGGCATCATCGTGCCACGAAGTAGCATGTCACGGGCCTTCTGGGTACGTGTCGTTCGTATAAATGTAGCTGTCAACATCCTAACAGTTCTCTCTATTTTTTCGTGTAGATAGTCAGCCAGTGATCTACGCTGGAGGCCTGCAAGGTCCAGCGTCAAAATCTGTAGGAGTGATCGGTAGCTGAAGTACAGCGCTCGAAATAATGATCGACAAAAGAGTAAAAGAAACAAAAAATTAGATACTTAACTATGTACGTTGGCACTACTTCTCTGTATAGATCAAGCAGCAAGCAGAGGAAAATACTCGTGGGAGATCACAACAAATTTAGCGAGAGAACTTGTGCACGCATGCGGCGTTCCATGCTTCAAAAGCACCGGCGTCCATCGAATTGCGTGGCTCTGTTCCGTTTACTGGCTGTGTCACCAGTGCCTTGGCGATTGCTTCTTATACACAGGAAACAGTGCCAAACTCGAAACCCGCTTGAGGACCACCTGAGGACAGCGGCCCCGCTTGAATCACGACGCATATCGTTTGTGTAACAGGAACGACGGAAGGTTCATGAGCGGTACTGGGTGAGGCTTCACCTTCGACTGGAATGGCCGCGATTGCGGCTACCTTAGGGCTCCGTGGAACGGGTTCTGCACCGGGTGTTGGCTTCTTGGCTCGACTTGAGCTCTCCGTATAACGGGGCGAGAGCAACCATTACTAGCGTACACTATAGGTTAAGAGAAAGCTCAATATAATGAACTCAAGTCTTATGTTTGGGGCAAATTCAACTCTGATTTAGATTTA